>JADDOH010018382.1:0-20895 GCA_016648135.1 Agrypnia vestita
ATTAATTTATTTATATAGGTATATATTTTTATTTGAAGACATTATTATGCAATTACAGTAAGTAAATTTTCAGTTGCTGTTCTACCTTTGGAGGTAAGCCAGTTGTTTGCTAAAGCTTTTATTTTATTAATTGAGTATATTCTGATTTCCGGGAAGTCTGTTTTAAATATGTTAAATATTTTAGGCCCTATGTATGAGTAATTTTTCTGTCCATGTGTTGTCTTAGTTTTTGGTATTTCGTCAAGGTTTCGTAATGCTTGTCTAGTATTATGTGAATGCGAGTTACTGGTTGCTGTTAGGTGGTTTGTGTTTTTGATGTAGAAGATGAGGGTAGACTTAACGAACAGCTGTCTAACGTCCAGTACATTAAATTCTCTGAATAGTCTGTCTGATTGGTATGTAAATGGTTTCTTATTAATGACTTGGAGCAAGGTTTTTTGTGCCGTTATAGCTGGTTTTAATGTGGTTTTGTAAGTATCTCCCCAACTTGGAATCGCAAAGTTCAAAAATGACTGGGCAAGAGCATAATAGATAGTTTTGAGTTGCTGTGTTAATTAATGACCTACTATTTTATTTATTCAAATGTTGTTATTTTATTCATTCAAGATGTTACTACACCTCAGGATATTGCTAGGAGTTCAAAACTTATTTTAACTCAAGTCACTCAAATGCCAGTGGATCCATTATTCAATCCTTTACTGAAAGTAATATTAATATTTTTTGAAATCATCTCTGGAATAACGTTAGTTTCTGTGACGTTTCTTATATTGGGGCAAAGGTGGAGAACATCCGACTTTATAAAGAAAACTCCTTAAACTAATGCACTGTTTTAAGACTGGGAGTTCTTGCACTGAGGAAAAGAGGAGATACAGTTTTTCAAATAGAGTCTTAGAATATTAAAGATATAATATGCTTGTTATATAATATTTTAAAACTGAAGTATAAAGAAAAATGACCGACAGGAATTAAGAGTTATTTTTCTTCTGTAGTCCACGTGTTTGGTATTCACTGCATTATACTTGCTTTAGAGAATATTCGCAAATCCATATGTTGCTGGCACTTACGTCACGACACTCTAACCCCATCCACCCACCCATGTTAAAAAAGTTAACCGGTAAGAATATTATTTCCCGGCTTAAATATCGACATCCATCTTCTGAACATTTTCATCACCACTGCACATAAAGCTATACCTACCGCTTTTCTACGGGATCAATAGTGGATTTCTTTTAATTATCCCATGTATAATATAGATTTCTGATAAAGACAATTAATAAACGAATAAAGTAATGCCGTTTTTTATCCCATCAGTCAGAAGTTGATAATGAATACATGCAATCAAGTTACCATTATCATTCACCAAAAATATTGGCCCCGTAGATTGTCTCAACACTCCTACGTGCACCGGGTGAAATTTAGTTTCGGCTCCGAGCACCCTTGCGCGTTGGTGTGTTGCCGATTCGTCAAGTGTGACTATCATCATCGTCATGTTATTCAAGATGAAAGTGTCGTCAGCAGATAATTCGAGCTTCCTATACCCTCCCCTTCCATCTTATACAGTCCACACTGACGTTCTCGTTTACCGTCCCTTCATCTTCCTTCTTTTAGTCCCGTCATATTTTATTCACCTCCGGTTAATGTACCCATCCTATAATTTAATAACGTAATCCAGTAGTTCCAGTTATTTCCTCTCGCAATAGACAATGATGAAAATATTTTCTTCTCTAAAATCACTTACTTATAATTAGAAATTTTAGAGAAGAAAAAATTTTGAAAGAATTCTTAAAAAATGATCCAGTTTAAATAAACATATTAAGATTTTCAATAAAATAAAAGTAAAAAATTCTGCAATCGGCCATTTTAACTGAAACACCACCTGCGAGCGTTTTTAAAAACAAGAAGATGAAAATGAAATTATTTGATAACCAGTATGTACCTACTATATACCTGTATATACCTACTATTTATCTTGAAGATTTTTTCGATAATTTTTCGAATTTTTTAAAATTTTTCTTTAATTTAATTAATATGTCACCACAAAATTTTAACCGTCTTTCAAAAAAATTGTTCGATAAAAATTAATTTTAAATTTTTTGCATCCTAATTTTTTTAAAGACCAATTTAAACAAAAATCAAACTCATATTGGCACTCTGGGCCCTTGAGAGTAAACGAGATGGCGCGGCGTCTTTCTTCATATAATAAAAAGAGAACGGCAACAGATAAGGGTATTGTTTTGTACCGGAGCTTCTGCCAAAGGAGAAATTTCCAGAACTTACCGGCGTCCATTTCCCAGAACCGAGAGTGGGTTAAACTATTTGCAGTTTGGTGTTTTTTTAAAATAGTTTGCTTGGGAGTTCTTCGCCGTTAGTAAATAGTTTTCACCGTCTTGTGCGTGCCTCCGACTAGCCACCAAAATGTGCGGTCTGGGGTGAAGCTTACAAAAATTAACGTTTCACGCTGGGGAATATAGCAGGCTGGACAGTAAATATTCTTAAAGTTTCCTTCGTGATTTTGCTGGAACTTATTGAGAAATCGTCAATTTTCTTCTTTTTGAACTCGTGTTGAAAGGCAACGAGAAATTTTCCTTAATTTATTAAATAAATACATATACAGTATGTGCAATTTGATAAAAAAAAATCTGAAAGTGAGAACATGATGATAATTATTTAAACGATTATTTAATCGAATTATTTTTTAGTTTTCACACATTGTGGTAATGCATAATATCTTAAAATAAAACATCACTATGTTTGACACCGCTTGATTGACTAGTTTCAGCTCAACTCACAGCTGAGCCTTCATCAAGGTATATATATAGTATTTTGGCAGATGTTTAATTACCTCGTAGTATGAATTTATATAATAAAACATCACTATGTTTGACACCACTTGATTGACTAGTTTCGGCTCGTATATAGTATTTTGGCAGATGTTAAATTACCTCGTAGTATGAATTTGTGTATTTGTAGGTAGATCAATGCACATTTGTCAAAGCATGATCTTCGGGCCCATTTTGTTTGTGGTGCATAAATGTGTGTGACAACAATTAGATGTGAGTGAATGGTGAAATGGATGTACAGTATGACCAGAAAGTACTCACGGTTGGTTAAACGTCTAATTTATTACGAGTACAGGTAAAACGGTATAGTTCGCGAATGCAAAGAATATTACGACTGTCTTCAGCGGCGTTTGAAGGAAGAGTAATCGTGATACCGGCATGCTGCCTGACGGTACCTCGCCGGTTGTATCGGGCTTCTGATTGGTGGTTTGCCTCGAGCGTGATTGGTCTATCGGCTGCTCGAGGAGCTAGCGTCCGGACAGGCCTAGATGCTCCATACTCTGTATATATTCAGAATATAATCAACCCTGATGAAGGCTCAGCTGTGAGCTTAAACTAATTGGTTATAACTCAAAAAAGTGGTGTCAAATAACGTGATATTTTATTTAAAGACATTTTAAATATTTTTAATTTTAGGAACACAATTAATAGATTTTGTCCACAGATAAATCTTCATAATTAATTAATTGGTAGTCTAAATGTGTTTATGGCGCATTAAGGACTTCTGGTACAAATTCTGATTTATGGAAGTGAAGCCTGGAATTGGCAAAAAAAGGAGTGAAAGCGGAGTGAGCGCGGTTGAAATGCAGTCGCTTAGAAGCATGTGATAAAAATATTTGGTCGTTAGATTGAGAAACATGAAAAAAATAGAAGTGATTGTAATGCTGGATTTAGCGTAGTAGATAGAATAAAAAAAGGATCGCTGAGATGGTTTGATCATGTGGAACGTATGAGCGAAGAACGAGTGGTTAAGAAAAGAGGCGCGTGTTGAAGGTAACAGAAATAGAGGGCATACGCGAAAGAGCTGGTACGATCAGATGCAACAAATAAGCCCTGTTCAAAGCTTCAACAGATTGAGAGCATCCATGAGAAGATGTGTGAATGTAGCCGAAGCAAAAGCGGTATGCCAAGGTAGAAAAATATGACATTCTATCCTCTCTACCTACCCCTGCGAGAAAAAAACGTGACCGTTAGTAAGTTAGCAATACATATTACAACAAGCAAAATTATAATGTATTGTTTTTTAGGGTAGATGTTCATATCACTGTTACAGTTTTGTATTCTATTAAAAATAATATTGGAAGTTTTAGTTTCATTATTCATTATTAATTAATGTAATAGTTATATATATATTAATGTTATCATGTTTCGTATTTCCATAGAATACCTATCTAAATTGACAAAATAATACATAAATGGAGGATCAGTGCCCGACTCACCACGGGCATATTTTCTGTGGAATCAATTAACTTTCAATTTACGTCATTGCCTCAAACTATAACGCAAATATTTAATATTTAAAGTTAAAGGCCAAAAGCCCAAAATTATACAATTTCATGATTTAAAATAACGGTTATATTTCGCATAAATCACATACACCAATTTTTAATTATTTATCGATTTTCTGTTGCCAGTGCATGACGTCAGAGACTAAGCAAAGCTTCATTGCTGGTAAAACCCTTGGCACATAGCCCACTCCACTGTCCCCTTCTTTGTGTGTTCTTTTTGGCTCCCTGATTGAGAAGCATTAAATTAAGCTGGTTACCATTGGGACGCAAATGCCACCCTTGTGAAGAATACAGAATGTTTTGAGTGATATCTCGAATAATTCAATTGATGTTTTTATAAAATAATAAAAATAAATGTATTTAATTAATAAAAATTTAATCACTTTTTCTTCAAAAACAGCAAAATCTTTTTGTGGTGACATTATTAATATAATTAATAAAAATAAACTTAGTTTTCACCACTTTTTAATGAAATATATCAACATGTTTCAGAGCTCATAGCCCCTTTGTTAGGATATAATTGTATACTTATAAATTTAATTCAAAAATCGAAGTTTAGACAATCAAAATATAAAAAAAATCATATATGGAAAATGAATAATAACAAAGTACCTACCTACTAAATATGACAATAAATTTAAGAGATAACTATTTGTAAAAAGAACCTGTTTATTTATAATATTCAATTTATTATAGATCGACCACAATCAAAAGACCATTCCCTGTCTTTGTCCGGTAAGAAGAAAGCAGAGGAAAGTTGCCTGGCAAGCTCGTATTACAAGTCTCAATATGGTATTCCAAATAAATATATATTTTTTAGTTTAAAAAAAGGTTACTTACTTACTAGAAAAACTTATTTTGTGTTCATTTTTTGCATCGTAACAATACACATTTTTTGCGCATATTCTTTTGAATGCGGTTTGGCTATAGTATACAATTGTATCCTGGCGAAGAGGCCATGGGCTCTGAAACACGTTGATATTTTTCAATACAAAAGTGGTGAAAACTACGTTTATTTTATTAATTACATTATTTTTCATATTATTTTTATGTTAATATTACAAATAAAAAAAGATTTGCTTAACAATACTTTTTCAATAATTACTCTATGTTTATTTATTTTTTATTTATTTAATGTTCATGGAAGACCAACAGCACAACAAAGAAGCATAGAAAACACTGATATAATATAGATGGCCAATTACAGGTCTCCACATTTAGATATATGTTCGTAATGATAAATATTTATGAATTACACTAAGGCATATTAAAAACTATTTAGAAAGAAAGAATACAAAAATTAAACAAAAGGAAAAGAAACTTTATTATTAACAGAAAAACAGAAAAACACAGGCATGTTAAAAAATTATACAAAGAGAAAAAAGACTTAATTATTAAGTAGGAAAAAAATTCTGCACTCTAAATTTTTCTTAGAACTTAGGCATGTTAAGAATTATTTAAAAATAAATAATAAAAAATTTAAACAAAAGAAAAGGAGACTTAATAGACAGCAGAACGTACATTTGCTTTCATTTTGCCTATTTAGACTTTCGCATTTTTTAAATTTTTTATAATAAAACAATGACGTCTTATGATTTTACCATAGGTGATAAGTCTCATTATTTTAAAGAAGTTTTATAAATTAATTATCATCGTGACTTGGGAAATAATTAAGCAATAAATTATCAAAATCAGAAATTAAATTTTGAGAACAGAGATCACATTTCATGAAACGAAATATTAAATACTAAGCACAGTTATAAATCACAGCCCGAGTTCTAAATGAAGTGTTATGACCGAATGTAGCTATATTGTATAGGCCTTAATAATAATTCAAGATAAACCATTTGATCCACTTTAAAATTCTAAGCGAATATTAATTTATAAAGAAGCTAATAAATGATGTTGGACCACCGAACTTCCGACAAGAAATATCGTACAAAATCAATACTCTAATGAGAATTCAGAATAAACGGTAATCAAAGGGTTTTTTTATTATCTAAATCATTGTACTGAGGAAATTTTATGTTGAACAAAAAGTCAAGAAAATTTAATGTACCTATATATTTTTCCACCAGATATTATTCAGGTTAGTCGTATCAATGTTAACTTTTCACCCTTAATCCTTAATATCTGCTTGCTTGTATATACAACAGTATTTTTCTATACTTAATTTTATCAAGGGTTTACGTGACAATATTATTTTACTATTTAGACCTGGTTGAAACAATGAAAACTCTAAAGTTTTATGAACCGGACTTAATATAAAGCAAAAATATGTCTAAAATATATATATATATATATATGTGTATACATGAACGTAAAGTTTATAATCATATTTGAGATAAATAAATTATAATTAACAACTGGTTTATTATTAAGCATTATTGAGTATCATACGTAGATTCATCTAGAAAATACCCAGACCTAAGAAAAGAGCATTGATATATACCTTGTCACCTTGTCACATTGTCACCTTACCGGTTATCGAATCCGGAACCCCCGAAATGAGAAACCAGCTTCGTGTCCACTTGGCAAGAGGGCGCTCCATGTGTCCACATTCAACTAACATCTCTTCCGCCCACTCCCACCACGACCGTGTCTAACACTGAATATCTTCACAAATTGGGTTTAAAGATCAGTTAGTGTACGTAAGATATAAAGAAGATAATATTATAGAAACCAGCATTATTTATTTATTTATGAAATCCATATTTACTTTATTACATTATATTTATAATCATTAATACCTTTTCTACGTTTGATAGATATTACCACTCCACTAGCCCATAAGCATGAGCCGGAGTGTACATTGTATTAGTTTCATATTAGGCATTTGTCTTTGCATCTAATATTTCTAGGATTTTATAGTGATAAAAACTAAAAAATGAAGATTTTATTTAGAGCAAAAAAATCAATTCATTTTTCAAGAATTTATACCAACTATCACAATATAAAAACACTTTTTTTTTAAATGCATTAAAAAATGAAAACTTTGTTTACTTTAACTATTTATTTATAACGATTAGAACGTTTTTGTTTTAAAATTCTTGTAATTTTTTTTCAATCAGTTGATTGAATCAAATAGCAGACCACGCAAGAACTGAAGATCATATTTTCTACAGTAATAGCGTTGATTTACTAGACATTTGTAAAAAGGGAAAGAAACTAGATACTTTAGAAAACTTATCGATTAATAGTAACAAAAATATAATCAATATTCAAACATCTTAGTAGTGTTGGTCCTTAGGAAGAGACGTTTTTGCCTCGAAATCGGTAGACCTAAAGTCTGGTAGTGGTTTATACTAATTTAACTAACTAACTACTCTACTAACTCTCTGTTATAATGTCTGACCACAAAGTTAATGCTTTAAGTATTAAAAATATTAATAATATTAAATTAATTAAATGTTCAAGTTTTTTGTTTGTAACATTGTGGAAATTCATTTTTAATATTTAAAAAAATGAGGGTAAACAACACTGTTTTATTCCACTATATTTATTTTGAATTGTTAGAACGTTTTCGGGATTTCTCCCATTGTCAATAACAACACGTTTACAACTAAATTAAAAATAATTCGAGACAGAATTTATAGGGATTGGGTGGGTGTAATGGTGGTGGGGGTCGGGGGCGGGGTCAGAATGGATAGGAGTGGGGAGGTTATGGGCGGTATCTGGATGTTAATTATATTTTTATTATTTATTTCTAAAATCTCCAAGATGTCCATTTTTCTTCCTTTTTGCACCCATATTATAATTTTGAATCAAACTTATGTCCCTCCTTTCTGGCATGCTCTGCCATTTCTGAATTTAAACTAATGTTTTTTACGGCTCTTTTATGCTCTTCAAGTCTTTCCTTTATTTTTCTCCCACTTTGTCCTATGTCACCGTTTCACCGCGTCACAATTACCATTACACCCACCCAATCCCTATAAATTCTGTCTCGAATTATTTTTAATTTAGTTGTAAGCGTGTTGTTATTGACAATGGGAGATATACCGAAAACGTTCTAACCACTCAAAATAAATATAGTGGAATAAAACAGTGTTGTTTACCCTAATTTTTTTAAATATTAAATTAATTAACAAAAAAAATGTTTGACTTAGTTCGCGACCCCTGTCCCGCCTGCAGAGCGGTCTTAAACGCTCCGCTCGAGGAAATAGTCCGTGGAATGGCCGGCACAACGCTTTCTTCGCCAGAATCCTCGGCCATTTGTATCTTTAACTGCAACAAATGAGCCATTCGTCGGTCAGATTAATCATCTCTCCGTCTTATTCCAGATAAGGAAATGATCCCTGGAAAAAATATGTAAAGCGGATATTCAGCATGATTAAACATACGCCATGAATGGCCACTTGATGGATGGCGGTTCGCGGCGGTTTCGTCAATCTGGAAACGAAGCTGAGCGGTAATGATCTCATTGAATAGACAAAAAATGAGATAAATCTTACAACTGTTACACATGAATCTGTTATAAATACTGGACGCTATAGAAATCTCCGAACAAATGAAAACTTTCAGTTAAAAGATTTCTAAGACATTTAAAAATAAATTAAATACTATGTTTTAAACAATTATAATAAAGACTAATCTAGGTACAGAAATTTATAAAGGAGGAAAAAAAAAGAGAGAGGGACAGAGTGTTAACTAGGTGAAGGGGAGGAGGAAAGCTATCAATAATAATAGTCAAATAATAAATAAACAAATAAATTTATCTAATGGTCCGATTTTAAAGCTGTTCCCTCTATCTTCAGTTAACTCCTTCCCTCCCCCCCACCTAGTTAACACTCTGTCCCTCTCTCTTTTTCTTTCCTCCTTTATAAATTTCTGTACCTAGATTAGTCTATATTATAATTGTCCTGAAGAAGGTTGAGTCCAACCGAAACTAGTTGACAAATATATAGCGATAAAGTGGTTTAAAACATAGTATTTAATTTATTCTTAAATGTCTTATAATGTCAAGCCACAAAGTGTTTTCTTGATTTGAAAAATTAAAAGATTTCTCATTTTATCAATTTTAATTAACTAAAAACTGTATCTTCTTCAGCATAGAAGCATACTAAGTATTTATTACTTATTCAAGTAAACCAATTGATTATTAAAAGAGGCGTGGTTACTGTTATAGGGAAGGTACGGGAGATTGACAAGTAGACACTGAAATAATAAATATAGTGTTCAGGCATTTCTTGATTCCTAACATTTCTATATTATCCAATCTAAGGCCTATTTTATGTATAAGAAGAATCTTGACAAGATTTTCTTTTTTAAATATGTGATCAGTCTCCAAAAGATGGTTCGAGAATTCCGAGCCCCGTTCAAAAATTAACTTGTTTACCAAAATTAGTAATGGATAATTAGTATGCGTCCGTCCTGACCAAGATATAGTGATATCGAAACCTGTAGACGTAAAGTTACTCCACAAGTGGTTTATAAAGAGTTTGTAATTAAAATTAATTATTCTGTCAGCGAAAAGAGCAACGAAATGACTCAATAGATGCAGGTTTTTAGGAGAGCCAAAACAAAATAAAGGAATTTTATTTGCTTAGGAAATGTCTCTTAAAGCCTTTATTATTTTTATCAAATTTTTGCATCGACAGTTTTCATTTTTGCACAAAAACTTTGAGTAAATGTCGTTTCTTGCCAAAATTTTCAAATAATTAATTATTTAATTTGTACTTTTTCAAAAAATTAAAAAATATTCGCCTTTTATTTTATTTTCTGATTCTCCTAATTTTACCTTGCTAGATATGCATCTAAAAAATAACTCTGCATATTTAACTGAAAACTCGATTTTATATACTCATTCCTTTCGCACACATAATTATGTCTAATCACTGCAAAGTAAAGGCTATAAACGTCAAAATCATTTGTTTTCTAATTATAATTATGATTACTAAAAATATTTTTTTTATTGTTAATTAAATACCATATATTTGATTATTTATCAACACTTTATTCATTGATAAGAAGTATTTATTGAATGAGTAGTCACGTAGAATATTATGATTACTAAGGATTTTCAGCGCCGTAAAAATATATTATTTTCAAAATTATAACTAATTTACCCAAAATAATACTTTTAGCCACTGCCATTTTGTTTTTAACGCTAACTGATTTCAATGCAATTGTTTCTTTAAGAAAGAATATTTAAACCTTATTTATTTTATTTTTTGTTTGTACATTCACGTGTTCGATGATCTAGTGGTACGAAAGTCACCTACTGATCTAATTGTCCGAGGATCGAGTCCTGTTCCAGGAGCCGCCATGTTAGTCATATTTAAAAAAAAACTATAATGTTCATAAGATAAAGCTGGCAAAAGAAAACCAAACAGCAGAACTACCAAGAAGGATAGGTCTGGGCTGGGCAGCATTTGGTCAATTGAAACACTTGTTTGAAAATAAAGAAATTCCAGTATGCCTGAAAAGAAAAATGTTCGATACATGTATCCTACCGATGTTGACATATGGCCTAGAAATAGCAACACTAACAGAAAAAGCATACACAAATTAAAGTTTACACAGCGAGCCATGGAAAGGCAGATGTTCGGCGTGAGCCTTCGAGATAAAATCAGAAATGAGGAAATAAGACGCCGAACAAAAGTTGCCGGTATTATGGATCGTATTGTGAAACTAAAATGGCAGTGGGCTGGACATATGGCTCGACAGGAGGATATTAGATGGGCAACCAGAATCCTACAGAGGAGGCCCTGGACGAAAAATAGAAGTCGGAAGACCTCCCAAAAGGTGGTCTGATGACATTTTCCAGCAAGCAGGAAGAACTTGGATGCGTAGGGGGAGAAACAGAGATGAGTGCAAGAAAATGGAAGAAGCCTACATCCAGCTGTGGAGGGTAAAATGTTAAGGAAGAAGAAGAAGAAGTTTAATAATACATTTTTATTTTTACATATTTCTTACGAAGTAAATTGAATAGTTAAATATGTATTAATATTAGTATGTTACTTTGTTAAATAAATAATTACTAAATAATAGTTTTGATATCTAAAAATGCAAATACTGATAAGTAATTGTAATACTCTTGTTTCGGGATGAGGTTGCTTCCAGTAAAGACTTCGTTCTCGTAAGTATTTATTTGGTAACAATAAGGGTTTAGACAATCGTTTATACAGTAAGATGCGGTCTGGATAACAATGGTAGTAAAAGAGAGAGCGACTCGACATTCACGCGCCTTTTTATACATTCTCTCTGTGTCATGCAGTCTCTTTCTGGCGTCGCGACATACGTTCCTCAGATCTATTACAGTAATTTAGAACCAAAAAAAAAATAGAAATACCTACTTTAATGCTGAAATCAAACCTAATCCGTTATATCAGAATGTTCAATTATTACTAATTTGCAATTATCAACCAATGCAATGTTCCAATTGAATCCCAATCAAAGGATTTTACATTTCAGTGAACAAGGTAGGCACATATGGCTTTATGGACGTTTTTGACTATGGTTTATGGGCCTTTGTAGCTGACAATATTTCATTTAAGCTCATAAACTAAAAAAATCATTTTTTTCCTATTCTTTTTCGAATAATGGATAAATAATCCATCAAATGCATTCCAGTTAATTTTAATATTTTTGCTTATAATTTTTAACATCAACGAAAAAGTTTTTGAACTTAGGCCAACAAGCAACTTCCATGTGTCTAATGTATTATCACGAGATGGTAGAAGTAGAAGGAAAGAAAAAGTAGAACACCCTAAATGATTTACAATAAACTGGAAACCACTAGAAAAGTGATTTCCATTCCCGATCATTCTCGAAGTTTCGACCGCTACGACATTAGCTATATAAGAAATGACAAGCGTGCGTTGTTGTGACAGTGAATGATGAACGCGACGTCATAGAAGCTAGCAAATTGTGGAACCGCGCGATTAACCATAAACAAGTGATAGACAAAAGTACGGGGAAATAGAAATGTAAATGTATGTGTGAAGTAATCTCAAGTGACGAGTGCGAAATTAGTTTGAATTTAAGAGTAGACCACCAGTTAAATTCGTGTCCAGTGACTTTTTGTACTAAATAAAATATAAATTATTTATTTATTTTATTTTTACGGTTTACACCCATTACAATAAAATAAGATACTTACATATATATATATATATATCTAGATAACAGTGTACATTATAAATGTAATAATATCTGATTACATGATCGCTTAAAAATGTATATATATATATATATATATTATATAGATCTATATATATATATATATATATATATAATATATATATATATATATATATATATATATATACATATACATTAAAATGTCTTCGATTTAACATACATTAAAATGTATATATACATGTGAAATTTATAACACAATATCTATCTGTACAAAAATCACAAATTAAGTAAAGACATGTATTCATATATGTATTAACAAAGTTTAATCAAATAAATTAACGATAAAGTGTTCGTTAAGGAGATTTCGGTAACGACTTAAGTTAATGTTGAGAATATCTGCAATTTGTGCATACTTGTTTCCTAGTATAGAAAGTCTGTTGATCGTGGAGTATTTTTGGTGAGATGTGTTGCCTTTTTGCGGTGAAAGAATGCTTGTGAACGGGTATTTCTGGCCGGTATGTGAAAAGATATGGATGATAAGAGTTCCGTAGTATCCGAGTTATAAGAATGAATTATTTTGTAAAGATAAATGAGATCAGCAAAAATACCTCTGTCGCTAAGTTTAATTAGACCTGTCTGAATATGAAGTTGATTAATTTCGATTGTTTAATTTGTGCCCAATCGCCACGATCCCGTGACGACATATTTTTTAATAACTTTATTTCGGGACCGTGATTTATTTAATCGGATATATAAGAATCTAACAGGATATAACATACTAGGATCCTTCACCTGTTTTCTTTAGATAATAACCAAATCTTAGTTTAAAATAAACTGATTGGTATTAATGTAGATTTGAATACTTTTCATTTTACACTGTAGTTTTTCTTTAGGAACTGACGGTTGTATAGAATAACATTTTTTTTTTCAAATTCCGGAGACTTCTGCAGTTCACAGTTCTGCAGTTCTGCAGGTTCACATTTTTCAGTTCTCAATATTTCAATATGTTTTCGTTGTAGATAAGTCATGTACTTAATAACAAAAATTGATTATTTCAGTTCTCAATATTTCAATATGTTTTCGTTGTAGATAAGTCATGTACTTAATAACAAAAATTGATTATTTCAGTTCTCAATATTTCAATATGTTTTCGTTGTAGATAAGTCATGTACTTAATTACAAAAATTGATTGAGGATAGTAAACGTTGTTTTTTTATACTAAATAACGAAGAATAATTATTTTTTCATTTTTTTACATATTTATTCCTCTTTAATGAAAAGTAAATATTTTAATTATATGTTTTTAGTGAACTCATTATTAATGCTCGTTTATATTTTAAATAAGTTTTTTTATTTCGGAATGAGATTATTCTCTTACCAAAAATATCTCATAAGAAAAGAATGATGTTTATGAGAAAAGAAAAAATCATTAAAATCAAAGAAAAAAAAATAATTTAATGCCACCTTATTGCTCTCTCAAATAAGTTCCCAAGTAATACGCGTAGAACAAATATGATATAATTCAGTCGATAGTACACTGCGCTGAGATTGAAGAGTTAGGAAAGTAGTAATCTATCGGCAACATAAACTTTTCGGGTACTAGTCCCGGTTGCCGAAATATATATATTTTTTTTAATTTTTAGAAAAAACCGAGGCAGGGGTTCAGTGATTATTGTGAGATTTTCCTATGCTCGAGTTTTCTGTGGTCTGTTTCGCTATAGTAATTAGACCTCGTGGTCTACTAGTGTATTAAGTAAAGGTACTAGGTTATTTGGAAAATATTTATAACCTCGCAGGACTATATTCCTGCCTTGATTAATAATCGAAAATGTTCAAGCAAACATGACCTTATAACCTAATATCAATAGTTATGGCGATATGCGACATCAAAGTTTGCAATTTTTTTCAATATTTCTGACATTTTTTTAACAAATGTTGAACTATCATTACAGTAACTTATATCGAATATGAAAAATTCATTCCCTTTAATACAAGTCAAATAAACTAATAAAAACTTTAACTTTTTTTTTTAACTTAACTTAATTTTTCGTAATCGTTATAAGTTATTGTAATGACAGTCCAACGTTTTAAAAAAATATAATATAATATTTAAAAAACTATCAATGTTTCATAGTTCCATAACTATTGTTGCTTTAACATTTTCGACTCATAATCACGGCAGGAATATAATGCTGCGAGGTTATTAATGTTTTCCAAGTAACCCTGTATATATTATATATTTATCTAGTTACGTATATATTTTGACTTATTGTTATTCCGATATTAGAATTCCACAAATTTTATCATTAATTATATAGTGATTGCGTTAATTGATAATAAATTATGTAATATTCCCACACGGTGAGTGGATCTGGTGAGGACTTCTGCCAATAAATTATCTGTACCAAGAATGCACCACAGATGGCGTCAAATAATTTTCGCCACAATGTCTACTGCTCACCTACACGGAGACTATTGAATTTCTGATAATGATTTTAGGAGGACAAATTTCTTCAACATCACTGCATGTAATTCATATTGTGTTAGCGATAAGCGATAGCGATAAAAATAAAGCCGTTTCCTCGTACATACTTTTTATCGCTTGAGGAAGATATGTAGGGTCTAGTGGGGAACAGTGTTACCTTAGAAATATTTCTGTCTCTTTTTACTCCGTGTCTATATTAACTCGTGGCATCTGCTTGCTTGCCGTCAACAAAATCTTTGGATCGATTTTTGACCCTTTTCCCGTGATCCAATCGAGCTGAAACTTGGCAAGCAGACTCGTGGCGACGATCAAGAAGATCTGTCAAGTTTTCGTTAAAAAAAATTAATAATTATAGTATAATTTCAGATTTTTAGATTCTATTGTTTTTTTTCAAATTGGAATCATTAGAAAAGTTTGATTAGCAACGGCGCGGCTGCCCGATAACGTCGCGGAATATTTTGTAAATTTGAATTACTCCGTCGTTATAATAGGTACATCACTACGAATTTCGAAAATTTACAAAACAATTGGTTCACAGATGACAGCAAAATTGGGGTTTTTGGGAAAAAATCAAATAATAATTTATTTCTTTTAGATTTCTGCTTAGTTTTGAAGAATTCTACATTACTCAAATCTGATTCTGACTAAATCATTTGACGCTGGAAATTCATAAGGTACGATAATGATGATAATTGAATCTATCAAAATCTTGACATCTCAAAACATCTGACATTTTAGAAATATATTAAATTTCTGTTTTAGTTTAGTGTTTTGTTATATGTTTTAATTCGTCTTTCATTATTGTTATATTTTACAAAGAAAGGGAGTATAGTAAAAATTTGGTTTTTATGGGTTACTTTTTTAATTTATCTTTTGCGTTTTTTTACGTATTTTGACAATATCGTGCGCTGCTATCGTAAACTGTTGTTATTATAGTTTATATTTCTCGGTAAACGGACTTATGTTCAAAATTAGGTTTTTTGTCAAAAAATTGTGAATAGTTTGACTAGTGAAGTTTCGATTTCGTTGAAAAACTAATAGTTTCTGGTCAGTAACTATATTTTGAATTTAATCTTCAATCAGTTGGTGTTTAAAACGTCCACTGTTTAACGATATTTCAAACATATAAAATTCAAAAACATTTTGTTTTTTACATTAAGACGTGGGGCACAGTGTAACATATTACAGTATGCCCCCTTGAGTATTTTCGTTTTCTTCCAGGTTAACACATCGAAAAAGGTTCGAAATCGTATTAGAAAGACGATATTGAGAATAGTAAATCTAAGTTAGAAAAAAAATTGTTTTTATTATTTTAGTGTATAATGAAAGTGTGATGTTTATGATTCCCAAAAACATGTAATGAAGATATTATTGAGGTTAAAGAATTTTTGTTTTCCATATTTTATTTCGTTTAATGTCATGTTTAGTTCATTTAGCATATTGGTATACCTAGTGTGCCCCGTATTATTATACTGTACCCCTGTGGCTGTTAAACTTTACTCCATCCCAACAAATTTGTGATCTCAGAAAACCGCCAAATTAAGTCATTTTTAAGCATAATTATAATGATTTTTACTCCCTTTCTTTTAACTCGTAGCTTCTGCTTGCTTGCATGCTTGGCGAAAAAACTTTGGATCGATTTTTAACCCTTTTTCCGTGATCCAATCGAGCTGAAACTTTGCAAGCATACTCGTGGCGACAATCAAGAAGATCTGTCAAATTTTCGTTAAAATTAGAGTATAATATTGGATTTTTAGATTTTCTTAATGGTTTTTTTATACAACTTAGTAAGTTGTATGAAGAGACTGCGACGCATCTGGTCGACACTAAACCTGATTATAGTATAATTTTGGATTTTTGGAAATATTTTATTACTCCTTTTCGTAGCGTCGCCCGACCGAAGCCCAACGCGTAGGTTAAGCGCCAAACCAGTTTCCACTAGCAATTGAGAATGGGAGTATAATAAAAACTTGGTTTTTATGGGTTAGTTTTTTTAGGCCTAATATGATTCTTCAGGCAATAATAAAAGAAATATAAAATAAACTTTTTTTTTCTAAAAGTAAAAATGACTTTGTTACACTGTTCCCTACTTGACCCTACACATTATTTTGCTCTCTTGAAAAATTGTAGACTAGAAAAATAATAACGGATCTTGCGTTGTACCATAAAATAAAAAACGGTACTATTGACTGTCCTCATCCATTGGAACGTATTTGCTAGCGTGTTCCGTTCCGTAAAACTAGAAGTTGCTTAAGCGAGTTTTTCCTTGGAAACTACAGCCACCAATTACTTTTTCAATTTTCCTCTGCAAAGGCTTACTAGGCTAGCAAGTACACATGAGTAGTTAGACATGTTGCCTGATCTAATTAAATTCAAACATATTTTAACAAGTATATTGAAAGTTTAACTTCGTCTATTGAGACTTAAGAAAAGAGTGTTTTAATATCAAAGACTCATTTGTAGAAAGTTCTTCTAATTATCTACTTATTTTGCGACTTTTATAATCTCAGTGAGAATTGTTTGATATAATTTATGAGATGCAATATCCCAATCCCAATTATAATAATTTCGTAGTTTGGCTGCTCGTGTATTATGATTATGAAGATTATGTTTCTGCGAGAGGGGGACAGTGATTGGGCTTTGCTTTGCATCTCCCTGCTGCACCGCCCTATACACGGCCCAGCACGGAGACAGCTATTAGAGAAAAAAATGTCAATCAGGCGACGTATGAGTAGGGCCGATATGTCATCATAAGCTCATAAACGGTCCTGGGAAAGTGGTCGGTACCCAATCACTGTTCGTCTATCCGTCTGTCTGTCCGTAACTTCTATATAAATTTTTTTTGCGAAAAAAAATTTTTTTCAATTTTTTTACGAATCCTTTTTTTTACGGTTCTTTATCTTTTTTTTAAAGTATTTTTTTTTATATATATATAAATAAATAAATACTTAATAAATACATTTTTGACGGGTTAATAATACCCGTGCATAATACTACCTACGCCTAATGCAGTTGAGGTTATCGCTTAATATTGTAATATTTTACCTTAAATTATTGTTCGTTAAAGCCCTAAAAAGCGTCAAATAAGTAAAAACATGTACATATACATACAGATCAAAGCGATATCCAAAGCTGATCGCGTAACAAAACTTCTGGCATCCTCCTCCAGCGCCGCCCGCCACGAAGAGGCGATCCCACAATTTCTCGCCATTCTTTCCACCCGCGCCGCTCCATAATCAAATAACGCATTTTTCATTCGATTCGGCCCGAACAAGGGTAAAGCAATTGGAACTTTTTTCCGGGCAAAGTAACAAGTTGGGCGGATTGACACGGACGGCGGGAGTTTTTAATACAGCCTCGTAAAAGGTCAACCAAACTTGGGCCAATCAATCGCCTTTCATATGAAACCGAACGCCGGCACAGCCATAATCCCGAAACCTAATTTACGGCGAAACTTCCGCAAAGTTCCGCCGATACTCGCCGCGCCGCGCCGCGAGCGAAAAGGGCCGCGGCAACAGCGGCGCTGGGGTGCCTTTCTGCTCGGTGGTGTCGCGTTCCGCAGGGCTGCCCAAAATGACTGGCCGGCATTTGGCGCCAGCGATTGGGCCAATGAAAATTTAAATGCGCAAGAAAAATCGGAGAGTGATGTGTGGTGAACTGTGAACTCCCGAACTGTTTCCGAACTCCTTACATTCTGTGTTTTCCTTTGTGCCTTTATACTGTTATTATACACTTAGTGTTTTGTATATGCTTATAGATTGTGTTAATGTATTGAAAGATTACTTTCTGTTTTGAAATATTTTGGTGGTTTATGTATATTTTTTAAATAATTAAGAAGTGAACTAACGGGACAATGAGGGCAAAATTTTGGATGGCAGCCGTGCGGCCCAATTCTGCTTTGCAGTGCTAGGTTGCACGGTTGCCTTTAGCATTAAAAAATGCCAACCTGGCGGCGAATGTGTAGGACCGATATAGGAGCTTTTGCTTATAAAACGGTCCTGGGTTAGCGGTGGCTCTGCCCTCATTATGCCCTCATTATGTGGTGAACTGTGACAGACACGAGCAAAGATCTGTGTGTCATGTGTGGTGCACTGTGGCTGCCATAAGCAAAGATCAGTTTGTCATGTGTGGTGTACTGTGACTGCCACGAGCAAAGATCTGTGTGTCATATGTTGTATACTGTGACTACCGCGAGCAAAGATCTGTGTATGATGTGTGGTTTACTATGAATACCACGAGGTATGATAAGTGTGTGATGTGTTGTGCGCTGTGACTGCCAATAGTTAAGACAGGTTTGTTATATATGCTATAATATGATTGCCACGAGCTAAAATAGGAATGTGGTGTATGATATACCCAATATTCTATGACTTCACAATCAACAAGGATGCCTACTTAACCAACTTGGAACAATTTTATCCCCAGTTGACGAGAGAAGAGCGCAATTACAATGAAGATGGAGTGATCTGTCATACAACTGAGAGGCCACTTGATCGTGTTCATGGAGTGTTTACAGGGAACAAAGGCTTGCGATCATCATGAGCACTCAACTTGTCAACATGTGACTTTTATCTGTTGGGACACTTGAGGAGAAGAGTGGACGAACATAATCACTGTACTCTTGAGACACTCAAAGACAACATCGCGATTTTTTTTCTCAACCGCTACCTACCTCTCTGGGTATTTAGAAATACCTGATTTCAAGTAGGTAGCATTTGTTGATCATTTTATCGCTTTTGGATTACTACCTAATATTTTAATAATTATCTTGAAAACATTTTGTATTAACCATTATTTTATTAAATTGTCAACATTTATAGATAAATAAAATACTTGTATAAGACAACTTTTGTGTTCAATTTGTACACGATTAGTTTTGAGAGCCACTGATGCTCTCATCTACAGGTGAAAACATTAACTAAAATGTCCTACTGATAGAGGTGGGTGGGTCATGTATAAATTGAACTCAAAAGTGGTGTTACACAAGTATTTTATTTACCTATAAATCTGATGGAGGTCATTTATATCATTTCTTACATAATTAGTACAGATACTTGGTTACTTCAAATATCTATTAGGTTTACCGCATTAACTTACAGAAAACTTATTTCTGTGTTATAACCCCTCGCCCTGTCATTTAGTACAATTTTGTATTTGCTCGGGAGCTATGACATCTTGATTACCAATATACACTGAATTATTATGTCCAAAACATCCTAAACAGTCCGGGATGGCGCAAGATCAATTACCAATGAAGTATTAAAGTTTCGCGAAGCTGAAAAAGCAAATAATGGACCGACAGTTTGACAGATAGAACGGCCGCCATTACGGCTCGGTTTCCTTAGTGCTGCCCGACCAAATTTCTGTTAAAGGCTACGACACCGGTCACCGGACATTCTGTACATTATGTATTGTGTAATAAATTTACACATAGAAACTTCTGTTACGCGACAGGGACGTCCTCCCTTGCACGCCAATTTATAGTGGTGGCATTTTATGCGTGGCCAGCCCTGTACAAGAGTCGGGCGCGGACTCGCAATCATTGCGCAGTAATGTCACGAATCGCCATCGCGCCAATACGCGGTGCTGTATAATAAATGGTACTTAATAAATTCGTATCAGAAACTTTTATTAAAAACCCCAAATTAACGAAATTTCACTTAACTTCTCCCACGTGAGTGTCAACAATAATATAATATTTAATGAAGGCACATTTTGTTGTGAAGTTTTAGTGTTTATAACATAGTTATTTGGCATTAAAAACTAATTGAATAATCTTTTACATAAAAAATCAAAATATCAAAATATTTTTAGCATTTATTTATTTGCTTAAATTCGCCGTGTCTTGATTAAATGACTGAAATGAAAAATTTTTGATAAGCTTTTGATTTTTTTGCATTAACTTTATTTATTCATATATTTCAACGATTTTATTATTTTTAAAATAAGTTAGAACTTATATCTAATTGACACAGTGAAC
>JADDOH010018383.1:0-27302 GCA_016648135.1 Agrypnia vestita
CTGTATACAGCCCGCGCGGGTAATGGAAAAAACCCGGCGCCATAGTGGCGCCGCGCGACTGGAGTCGAGGGCCAAAGCGAATATTTTTGAACTCTGATTACGGACATTACAGACATCCTGGTGAGCTGAAGCATTTTTTATTGTGTTCCTCATGTGAACATCTATGGGAGTGATATGTTTTTGCGGGTGGGAAAGTGCGCGAGCGCACTTTATTTGAGGTGACACACTTTGTCTGCCTATTACGCAATTAATATCTATCCGACATACTTGAAAATATCACCAAAGGATGCGCTTGGTTGAGATCTATCGAATGGTGTAACTTAGAATCTCGTAAAATCATGTTTACTATTTTTAACCGAATTAAATGTAAATTGATTCTTGAAAATGCCGCGGTAAATCGGCATATTTTGTTGAATAACTAGGTAAATTCACTCTTGCGGTTCCAGTAAACGACATCATCCTATGGGCAAGACATAGATTGGTATAGATGATGTGTTAAAATCCCCGGGGGGGTGGCGTTTAATTTGCTATCGATTAAAATATTTAATTTTAATCCGCGAATCGGCACGGGAGGCCGACATTTTGCTCTCCGAGCGCCCGGTGAATCGAGCGCGCTGATTGGTCAGCGGCGCGTGTCAGGGGGAAGCTTTCCGCACTGTATAAATACTGCGCCGGGCGGGCGAGTGCTCACTACTGCTACTTCTGCTGGGAGCCTCTGCCGAGTACGCCTACTGGAACATTTATTCTGCGTTTTACTTCACACCCTGCTTGACCCCTGCTTTTCTTCTTTGGATTTGGACTCTGGATTTTCTACTGACTTCTGCATTTGGACTTGGCTACGATTTTGGATTTATTGGACTTGTTTTTACCACCTGAGGCGACGACTTGGCTCGGATTCTGGACTTGGAAAATTTTCTGCGCTCTACACTCCCGGCCTGCTAGTACATCGGGGCTTCGGAAGCGAACTCAGCGGACCGCACCTGTTATTTAATTGTTTCCGTGCGGAACACACCGTTTGCACAAATAAATGATAAATCAATATGCATCTACCTACATATTTGATCTAATTAATTTCACTTATTCCTGGAAATCAAACACCCCCCATTTCAAGCCGCGCAGTCCCCCATATTTTATACCGAATCCGTATATATTACGAAAATCTTCTGTATTGAGTAAATTTGCAGAGATACTTACATAATTAGAGGCAATGTCAACTCAGTTTATATCACCGGAAAAGATAAAATTAAGACAGGCACCGCAGTGCATAACAATCTTGACCTAAAAGGGATCATACCTATGTGGAGAAAGCAGGATAAGAGATGCAAATACTTCTTGCAAGGTTTCTGGCAGCCGTTCGGACCTCTTTCTCCTGCGCGGTCTCCACCAGAGGACAAGCGGCGAGGTGTTCCTCTCCAACACTATATTGGGGCGCCTGTTTGTTGTCAAGTCAAAGTTCATCCGGCATTTTTTTCGAACTATAGACGATACAGGCGTTTGCGCCGAAAATATTGGCTTAAATTTATTATTTAGACTTTTTGAGTGAAGAAATTAGAAGACGTGCGAAAATGATTAATACATTACTTTCATACTGAATGGGCTTGGTCGACTTGTTGTATTGTGCAGCAGGGGAAGGGGCGTGTTTTATTTCCAGGAATAAGAACAATAATTAAACTTTCCCATTTATACTTTATAATATAATTTCATAAAAAAATTGTATTTACAATGATAAAATTTTACACATTTAATATGTTGGATGCTGGGTAAAAATGAACATGATGATTCCATTGTAAAGTATATGTTTTTTGAAGAACTTTATTTTTTCCTTGCTTTATGATACAAGGATTTGCGAGATTATTGAGACACACATGTAATATTTTTAAGACATAATATACGAGATAAATATAATTATAAGAAGAAGTACAGAGATACGAAATTATTATAGCAAAGATTGTACCAACAAATAAAAATTACACTTGCGTTTTAAACAAGTTTTTAGTTTTTATAACAACAGAGTATTTAGTCTGCTACCTTTCTTTCATTTTTCAGCAGTATATAGTGGGTTAGATTTCTCCTTATCTTCTCCAGAGTGGTTAGGTATATAATGGGTTAGAGCAGGTCACAAAGAATAGCATAGATTGTGGTTCGGCAGTAGCTGCTTCCGCACACACTACTTGGGCTATGAATATTGGTCTTGAGGAGGTGACCAATCCTTGGACGCATGGTCCATCAGAATTTATTTTGGATTGCATTCCTTACTTCACTTGGGTTCTTATTTTCTATATATTTCGGAAGCGAATGGTTCTTACTACCTGTAAGGACCTATAATGTGAATTGTTAATTTTTTTGCCTTGGGGTTTTGGTAAACTTGTTATTTGTATAGTAATACAAAGAATCCTTCTTATTAGAAAGATAACTCTGGAGATTTCTCGCAAATCTGAACAATGTTTAAACAACCTGGTAAATATACGCGGGTAGATTACGAACATTCAGATATTATATTCAGATCATGATGAAACTTCTGAAAGGTGTGTTCAAGCAGGTGTTTCTTTATGTTGGATTTCTGGTAACAAGTAAAAGTAAAATGAGAGCGCGAGAAAATGTTTACTCCAGCATGTCTAAGCAGATAATTAAATTTAATTAAAAGGGCTTTTCTCCAGAGTGTTTCAAAAAATGTCTCTAAGTGTCCAAGCCGAGGGAAAGCGTAATTACGTTGAGAGCATGAGAAAGTTTTGTCACCGAAGTGTGTAACCTCGTGTAATCTTAAATCTGATCTTTGCCTACAAGTTAAACTACATTAAGAGCAAGCATATGATTTCCCAGTGTGTATAAGCGAGTGCTTCTTTAAATCAGCTTTACAAGCACAAACATATTTACAATGCGAACATGAGAAAGGTTTCTCCTCAGTTTTTTCTATCATTTTCCAGAGTGTTTATGCTCGGGACACTTGAAATGTGTTTTTCGCGTAGAAGTAAAACTACATTGAGAGCACGAAAAAGGTCGATCTGCAGTGTGTTTAATTCTTTCGTGTGCCTTCAAGCTTGATTTTTTAGAGCAAGGATAACTACAATGAGCGCAAGAAAAACATTTGTCTCTAGTGTGCTTTCGCACGTGGTTTCTCAAGCTAGTTTTCCTCAATGACATTGAGACAATGACATTGAGAACATGACAAAGGTTTGACCTCAGAATGTGTTAGCTCGTGGCTTTTTAACCTTGATTTCTGCGAACAAGCATAGCTACACTGAGAGCACGAGAAAGGTTTCTCTCCAGTGTGGGTAAAAGTGTGACTCTGTAGGTTTTGTAGCGTACGGCAAGTGTAATTACACCGAGAGCACGAGAAAGGTTTATCTTCGGAGTGTGTAAGTTGGTGTGTTTTTAAACCCGATTTTAGCGCAAAGGTGTTACTACATTGAGAGCACGAAAAAGGTCTCACTCCAGTGTGTTTTCTTCTTTCGTGGACTTTTAAGTCATATTTCCGCGAAGAAGCAAAACTACATTTTGAGCAATGAAAAGGTTTCTTTCCGGAGTGTGTAAGCTGGTGTTTTTTTAAATTTCTTTTGTTCTTAGAAATAAAACTACATTGAGAGCAAGAGAGGGGGCTATCGGAAATATTCCTTGAGTTTAGAGTATCAGATTGCAGAATGTCACTACCACGAAGATTATCTGAAAAATGAAAATATTTTTAATGAATGATGATGACAATTATATGTAAATTGATATTTTCATTTGGAAGTAAACTTAACTTAAAAAATTATAAAAATCAATTTTTCATCTTTCACAATATCCTTTGATCTTATCATACTTTCTCTTTTTACATGAAAAGGTATCCTTCTGCAATAAAAAAATCACATTTTTTACATCATCGGCCATCTAAATTTGTTTATCACTAATTTGATAACGTGTGCTTTATCGTAACCTCTTTATATTCTGAGGTAAAGAAGTTTCATTTGAAGTGATACATTATTGAATATTTATACAGAGTTTGTTTGTTGAAAAATTGAGTACAAGTACAGTTCATTCTACAGCGCTGTTGGATTACACAGGCTGGAGTAGTCTTAGATTAATAACATTATCACAACCGATCATAATTTCAATATCTTAATAATTTTATTGAAAGTTAAGGCACGAAACATAGACAGGAGAAAATTTTATAAATCGTAAATTTTTCCAAAGGCATGCTTTCTTAAAATAACATTCAATCATAATTCGAGTAGCTTTATGGTATAGTGGTCATGATGCTCGTGATCTAGTAGTTGGTGGTTAGAGGCCCATTCCAGGACACCAGAAAGTTAATACTATTTTCATAGCACAAGCGTTTAGCATATATAAAAAATAGAAAGAATATTGATCCGACACGCACTCCGTTTTCGCATCTCTATTTACAGATAAGAGATCGAACCCAAAAATACATACGAAACAAAAAAAACATACCTGTTCCAAATTTGAATTAGAATTTGCTAATACATCTATAAAATAAAACGAAAAAATATTTTTAAAAAATCCTAACTTGTTGCTATTATTAATGCTTTGCGTAAACCAGATCTGCCTGAGGACAGAGCGTTTCAAATTTCAAGATATATGGGAAAAATTTGAAGCTTCAAACATTTTTAGAATCAGAATGTGTTAATTGTTTTTTTTAAACGGGTTCATTTTTGAAATGAGGGCACTCAACTAAAAACCGTGATAAACTTTCTCGAAAAATACGGAGTGACGACATATTCTGCATGTGTACTAACCGGCGTGCTGGTCGGCCCTCCTGGAGTACTCCGCGCACTCCTGCTTGATGTCAGGACAGGATATATCCACATCAGTGTAGAGCTCTTCATCGCCGCTCCCGGCTGCAGACCCTGGCTCGGGCTTGACGGCAGCAATATCTGGGGCGGCGCTGGCCATGTTAGATCTCACAAGGAACGATTCGCGAGTAATTTCAAAGTGTCAGACCCCAGGTGGACCATAGACTAATTATAATTTTACTCTTTTGTCCGGCACTACAAGTAAAAATTAAATGACAATGCCTCGATATTTCATTATTAATACTTGGTGATATAGTTATCACGATCAGAGGGATTGATTTATATATCATCGACAATGAAATATGACGCGAATCCAGATCTTAGAGATAGCTCTAGCAGATGGTCGCTATGCAGGGTCCGCCCTGCGACCGTAATAAAAATAAATGAAGGCTAAATCGGAATACCCAAGGCTAACTTTAAATAAGTTAGGATCTATGTAGTTACAAAGTAATATTTTGATTGTTGCGCTCGGAGAAACACGCTAAAAAAGGATGCGAATTTAAAATGACTTTATGACCCCGAGCCGGAGGAGCCGCTTTCACACCAGGTACAATATTTTTCCTTTGGAGATCAATGATTAATAATAACCTCATAATAAACCCCATGAAAAATAATATAAAGTATCAAATTATAAAAAAGTAAAACGTATACTATTTATTCAAATAAACTTAAGATAACATTTAAACTTGATACACTGATATTTCGTATATTAATTATTAATTAATATTTAATAAACGGTAATTTCTAAAGAAGTAATCTATAAGTAATTTATCTGTACTGGATGCCATCCTTCTCATTTCTTCTAGAAGCTTTCCCTTCGCTTCTCCGGGCCACGGAGAATCTGCGGTCACCTTATTGGTTGATAATATACCACATTGGCGTTCGACTTCGCTTCTTCAGCTCTTCAAGGTCACTTGTACGGTAGTTTAGATCGTTTAATAGCAGCATGCCCACCATTTTGGTAGATTGCTAGCCCTTACTTTTGCACTGAAGAGTAATTACCTAAGCTAATTTTCTATTGCATCTTTCGACTCGTGTGATTGTTTTGTTTAACAGTATTTTAGTAAAAAAAGATAAAAATAATTGGATTTTGAGGTAACTAGTGCACGAATTACCTAATAAAGTATCAAAATGATTACAAAAGACTTATAAGATAATTTTTTAAAGGAGACTTGGAGAATATCTGCCACAGAAGGTAGAATTAATTTCTTCAGAAAATTTATGTTTTGATGTAAAGTGCGATCCCGGTGAATTGTGTAATGACTATAGTGAATGGTCAAGGGAGATCATACAAATGTTTTCCTTGTTCAGCGGCACAAACTGGATAATTCGTATTTACACGTTTCCGAGAATATAAAGACTTGCATTTCGAAAAACATTTGTGTGCTAGCACTCATCTTTTAATAAGAACATTTTAGAAAATACTAATAGCGTCCGGGACCGTGCTACTATTGATATAAAAGTGAAGAATGTGAATCGAAATACTCGTCTACATGATATTGATGTGAAGGATGGTTATACAGGGCTGATTTAAGTAGATTTTTCAATTCTAATAAAATAAATGTAGTTGTAGTTGTAGTTTACTCCTATCAAATTCAATTTTTCTTAAATAAATTGGACATTCCTTACTCCACGCTGGATACATAGAATCAGCTGTAATGTAAGACGTTTGTTTGTTAATACACAATTTAAACATTGCATCTTTTCATTTTCTACTTTACATTCCGTACTTTCGTGTGACTGAGAACATTTTCTCCGTGATTTGTTATTTGTGCATTTTTGGGCTTTACGGTTATATCCTCATCATTATATGAATATTATCACAAGCTCTACATTTATTCCATCCTATATTAACTTTTCTTCTTTAATCATTTTTGCAGTGTGTTACCGTCTACTTCAGCCAATACTGTAAAGTTAACTCTTAAAAGACTGTGCTAAAAAAAAACTTTGGGGACGGTGGAGTAACACAGCGTTACCTGATTAAAAATCGGCATAGTTTTTAATATGTGATAAAATATACATATAAACAATACAGATAAGACTTTTTAAAGGTCCCTTTATATAACTATGTAAGGTAAATATACATATTTGCATTATTTTAGTAAATTATTATAAAATCATGGCAAATCGAATTTGCGTGCGCTTCCGCCGACGTTTCAATAGCAACTGAATACAACGACGCGGTCGCCTGCTCGCTTCAGTCGCATGCACTCCGTCTTTGTCTAGCACGTGTTACCCGACTCTATCGTACTCTTTCTATATTGTTTTTTCTTTCGCCGAAACCCAAGCAATCGCCATCTCTGTCCTACATGAAATGTATGGTATTGTCGTGCTCTTTCTTGCTCGATTTAACTGCGATGCACAATATACTGCTCTCTCTTACACACTGGCCGAAAATACGAGAGTAATGAATAAATATTTTTTTATTAAAAAATCCGTACATTCCTAACAGTTTAATTTAGTAATTTTGGTGTGAAAATGTCTATTCGATGATTACAAAAAATGTAACGTTTTAGTTTTCGTAAATAAGGTAGATATTTCATATTTTGTATGACAGGTAGACCTACGTTACATCACCGACACACAGGAGTTAACACAGCCTCCTCTAGTAATATCACAGTATACTAAGAACAGTAATACGTCTTCATATAAACTGGCCACTACCCATTAGAATCTGTGTGCGTGCTCGGCGCCGTGTACGCACACATTGACATAGAATATGGGGGCACAAGGCGGTGGCAGTAAGGACCGTGCCTTCGGTGCCATTCGCGCTCGCAGCTGCCGTTTTAGAAAAAAATGCGCTTCCTGAAAAAAATCATTTTTTAATGTTTGTGGCTTTACTAAAAAGGTGTGTTGATTATCACAAAGACTGTGAGTTTTTAAAAGTCTAGGTTGATGTTAATCAGCGTTCTTGCAATTTAAGTGCAGAAACTAGGTTTACTAATTACATAAATTTTCGGGTTTGGTGTCAACCTTATGCGTCGGAATCTCAGACGCTGCACTACACGCTACTAAAATAAAGTGACAACCCTAGCGCCAATGCAAGAGTAGGTTAACAACTCGCCGGAGATAAACTACTGTTCTGGGTATACTGTGGTAATACGATTTACTTTGGTGACGAAAGGATTAGAACAGAAAAATATCTTAACGCATTTTTTATGTTACGGCGCTAACCATGCCGCCCTGGTTGAAGGGGCGCCTTCAGAACATTCTAAAGAAATTAGCGAACCTGCTGTCTGCCACTGATAACTGGTCTATACCTATAAAACTCAATGCCTGTCTGTTCTCTAAACAAGGCAACACCGTTGTACTGATGGGATTGTTATGAATATTATCCCGACACTCAAAAATGTGCGGTACGAGAGAAACATCAAGACATCTGCCAAATGTCAATATTTCTTTCGTTGCGACGAAAATATTGGCTTTAATTTATTATTTAAACTCTTTGGGTGAAGAAATTAGAAGACGTATGAGAACCTTACTATCATACTGAATGGGCTCGGTCGACTTGTGGTGTGGCGCAGCGCGGGAAGGGGTGTGTTTTATTTCCAGGAATAAGAACAATAATTCATTTTTTAGGATTTATACTTTATAATATAATTTCATAACAAAATTGTATTTACAATGTTAAAATTTTACACATTTAATATTCGGATGTTGGCTAAAAATAAACAGTATAAAGTATATGTTTTTTTTCCTTGCTTTATAATACAAGGATTTTTGAAATTATTGAGACACACATGTAATGTTTTTAAGACATAATCATACGAGATAAATATAATTATATCATACATGATAAATATAATTATAAGAAAAAGTAGAGATACGAAATTGATGAAATATTATAGCAAAGATTGCACCGACAAAGAAAAATTACACTTGCGTTTTAAATAAGTTTATTTAAGTTTTAAGTTTTTATAACATTAGCGTTATTGTATTAAGTCTGCCACCTTTCTTTCATTTTTCAGCAGTATAATTAAAAGGGTTAGATTTCTCCTTATCTTCTCCAGAGTGCTTAGGTATATACTGGGTTAGAGCAGGTCACATAGAATATGGTTCAGCAGTAGCTGTACCCGCTCACACTACTTTGTCTCTGAACATTGGTCGTGAGGAGGTGACCAATCCTTGGGTATGCACTATTGGTCCATTAGAATTTATTTTGGATTGCATTCTTTACTTCATTTTGGTTCTTATTTTCTATACATATTAAAGCGAATGGTTCTTATTACCTGTGAGGACCTATACTGTGAATTGTCAATTTTTTTTGCCTTGGGGTTTTGGTAAAATTGTTATTTGCATAGCAATCCCAAGAATCCTTCTTATTAGAAAGATAACTCTGCGGATTTCTGGTACAAATCTGGACAATGTTTAAGCAACCTGGTAAATATCAGTGGCGTGCAGTGGGTATAAACTTAGGTTATGCTGTGACCGACTATATACTTATATAAATAATATATATATAATAGCTATATATTATATATCAATTATATATGATTATATATATATATCCTCTCTAGATATAGATATATCTATCTATATCTCTATATATATATATATATATCTATCTCTAGATATATGTCTGTCTATCCTATATATGTAAGCGTATACCTATAAGGGTATATACATTTTTAATTTTTTTTAACTATATATAATGAACTGTTTTGAGTAGCTTCAATCCTCAAAAATAACTGCACTATAAAAGAAGTATTGTAAACAATATTTTCTAAATAAATAAATATTTTATATAGGTATAGCTAATACGGCAAAAAATTCCAACGTATTTCGAAGACGATTTATATATAATTTAATCGGGATCAATACTAATTTCAAATATACGTTCCTTTTCACAAAAATACATCAAACATTTTATGATATCATTATATGACAGATGATATTTGTCGTATTCGTATTTACATTTACCACAGAAAAGACATAAAATTGACACCGAAACTTTTGGGTAGAATTTGTAAAAATAACATTTCTGCATGACGTGCGCCTGGCAAAGGACCTTTCGAAGAAGGGACCTTTCGAAGAAGGACGCTACTACACAAAACTCGCAGCATTAAAAGTACACGGTTTTTTTCTCGACTTGACTATATCTGTGGAACAAATTGGTAGGCGAAATAAATGAAGAATTGACATAAAGTTAAGCGCAGAAAAGTCGGAAATAAATCTTCTAGCCGTAGAGACGAATTACGGCTAGAATTTTAAATCGAAAAAAACAGATACGTCACGTTAAATGGAAACGTCAGAAATAAAACTTCTAGCCGTAGGACGAAATACGATTACGAAACACATATGACGAGAATCGAGAGAGTGCAGAAAAAGTTTCTACGTATTTTGTCATACAAAGCTGGTCAACACAATAACCTTCACAGCTACGAAGATCGACTTGCCTTTCTCAAGATGCACAAACTTGAGTCCCGACGAAAAATATCCGATCTCATTGTGCTACACAAGATTCTCAGCGGAGCTATTGATTCTCTCTGTCTATCTGATATAAATTTGCATGTTAAACCCCGTATAAGAAACCCTGAGTTCTTCAGAATAAGTCAGCACACTAATAATGTCGGTTACTTTTCTCCCATTACAAGGTTGTGTAGCATATATAATTTGTATTGTGCCGACCCTAACATTGATGCTGATATTCTTGCAGACACGTTATCTTCGTTCAAAAACTCACTCATACACAACATCCATTTTCTAAACGACGACATGAACCTATAGATCATTAAATACTAATCGCACTACACTCAAACACAAATATATAATATACATAAATGTACATGTGAAATATAATTAATTACAAAAATACATGTTACTAGAGCATGCCGAAGACACTTGTAATTGGGATAATGGGCATAGTCTTCACTACAATGTTTATTATCTGAGTGTCATGTACCCATTATCCTGTTAGTGTCTCTAATAAATAAAAATTTTAAAAAAATAAAAAATAAAAATACGGCTAGAATTTTAAATCAACTTTTTCTTAAGATAAGGATTATTTAATTAATAATTAATATTTGTTTCTCAGAATCTATACTAATGCACAGTTTTTTTTGCTTGTATGCGCTGCACGCCACTGCATATATATGTACATCCTGCAAATTCGCAGGATGTACATATACATGATATTTTGTCACCACCAGTGAATACCTGTAATTAGCTTACCAGTGGCATGCAGCGCATACAAGCATGCGCTGCATGCCACTGGTATTTTATTATTACATTTTATTCAGATAATGGTGAGACTTCTGAAAGGTGTGTTCAAGCAGGTGTTTATTTATGTTAGATTTCTGGTAACAAGTAAAAGTAAAATGAGAGCACGAGAAAATGTTCTCTCCAGTATGTCTAAGCAGGTCCTTCCTTGAATGTGAAAGTAGATAAGTAGATAGTACTCAAGTGAGAGCAAGAATAATCATATTGAGAGCAAGAAAAACATTTTTCTCCGGTATGCGTCCGCTCGTGACTTTTTAAGCTAGATATCCGCGAACAAGTAAAATGACATAGAAAGCAGGAGAAAGGTTTGTCACCGGAGTGTGTAAACTCGTGTAATATTAAAGCTACAATTGAAACTAAATTGAGAGCAAGCAAAAGGTTTCTCTCCAGTGCGTATAAGCAAGTGCTTCTTTTAAATCAGCTTTACAGCACAAACATATTTACAGTGCGGACATGATAAAGGTTTCTTTTTAGTTCTTTTATAAAATCATTTTACAGTGTTTAAGCTCGTGACACTTTAAATTTGTTTTTCGCGTATAAGTATAACTACACTGAGAGCACGAAAAAGGTCAATCTGCAGTGTGTTTAATTCTCTCGTGTTTCTTCAAGTTTGATTCTTTAGAGCAAAAATAACTACAATGAGCGCAAGAAAAACATTTGTCTCCGGTGTGCTTTCGCACGTGGTTTTTCAAACTAGATTTCTTCAAACAGGTATAATGACATTGAGAACAAGACAAAGGTTTGATCTCAGAATGTGTTAGCTCGTGGCTTTTTAACCTTGATTTCTGCGAACAGGCATAACTACATTGAGAGCACGAGAAAGGTTTCACTCCAGTGTGGGTAAAAGTGTGACTCTGTAGGTTTTGTAGCGTACGACAAGTGTAATTACACCGAGAGCACGAGAAAGGTTTATCTTCAGAGTGTGTAAGTTGGTGTGTTTTTAAACCCGATTTTAGCGCAAAGGTGTAACTACATTTAGAGCACGAAAAAGGTCTCACTCCAGTGTGTTTTCTTCTTTCGTGGATTTTTAAGTCATATTTCCGCGAAGAAGCAAAACTACATTTTGAGCAAGGGAAAGGTTTATCTTTAGAGTGTGTAAGTTGGTGTGTTTTTAAATCCGATTTAAGCGTGAATGTGGAACTACATTGAGAGCAGAAAAATGGTCTCACTACAGTGTGCTTTCTTTTCTCGTGGATTTTTAAGCTATATTTTCGCGAACAAGTAAAACTACATTCAGAGCAAGAGAAAGGTTTCTCTCCAGAGTCTAAGGGCTGGTGTCTTTTTAAATCAATTCTTTTCTTACAAGTAAAAGTACATTGGGAGCAGGAGAGAGGACTATCGGAAATATTCCTTGAGTTTAGAGTTTCAGTTTGCAGAATGTCACTACCACGACGATTATCTGAAAAAGAAAGTTATTTTTAATTTGAATGAATGACGACGACAATTATATATAAATTGATATTTTCACATAGAAGTAAACTTAACTTTAATATTATAAAAAAATCCATTTTTTGATTTAAAGTCTTTCAGAATATCCTTTTATCTCATCATACTTTCTCTTTATTTATCTAAATTTTGTCCATCATAAAGGTAACGTGTGCTTTATCGAAGTAATCGTAACCCCTTTATATTCGAACTATATTACGAAGAGATACTTTATTGAATATTTATACAGTTTGTTTATTGAAAAATTGAGTACCAGGTTTCAAGTACAATTCGTTCAATAGCGCTGTTTGATTCCACAGGCTGGAATGGTCTTAAACCAATGAATTAATAACATTATCGCAACCGATCTTCTTCCGTAAGGCCAGTTGTCCGGTGTGTTTTGATTGATAGAAGACGCAAAAATTTATGCTTTTCTTTAAACTATTACTCTGTGATCAAATAACCGAGTCATAATCCCAATATAGAAATTCAACATCTAAATCAATTTAATCACGACCATCCTCTAATATTGGTTTTTCACGGACGCCCTCTGATTCCTGCTGCAATCAATAATAAAAAAATTCTATTAATTAACAGTTTATGTTTTAACACAATGTCACGGTTTATTTAATAAATTCGTAAATTTGGATTTTCTATCAATAATTTTGTCTTCAAGTGGACTACCTGCCAAATTGTTTTTTTAGTCTGCGACGTAAATAGATTTAAAAAATTACAACTGTTCTGAAAAAACAATCTAAGCCGGTTTAAACCAGTCCGACGTCTGTAGGTTATACGACACTTGAACCAAAGTGACGTCGAATCATTACGCCCACGAACTAGATAAATGGACACTTTCTACAAGGTAACTGGTAAATGGCCTTGAAACCCACGGGTGGATCTTGAAAGGTCCGTTATTAGCATTAGAGTGTAGTTCTATATCACTATCATCTTCATACCTATATTGCCGTCTCATATATGTATCCGTTGCTCATATATGTTACTGTGCATCAAGATTCCTAAAATTGGCCTTGAAAAACGGCCTTGAAACCCAGGGGTGGTTCTTGAAAGGTCCGTTTATTAATATTAGAGTGTAGTTCTATATCACCATCATCTTCATACCTATTTCGCCGTCTCATATATGTATCCGTTGCTCATATATGTTACTGTGCAACAGGATTCCTAAAATTGTTCATGTATTCCTCGAGGATTTTTGCCTCCTTCTTCGTCTCTGTTCAGTGGTTCGACAAACACATATTTTCGACGACCAAGTTTGGTCCCTTCTACACCGACATGTTTTGAATGACTACTAAATTCGATAGATAAAGAATTAGGTAATATTATTAATTGAAGTATATTAATAACAGTGAGTTGTTTAAGCTTTACCGGACAAAGTAGAGTAATACCAGAGTTGTTTCAACTTTATCGGACGAATTATATTATGTTGGAAATATAAAAAGAAAACTTAAAAATAACCCTTTTGCTTGAAGTGTATTGTCTTAATTGTTTCATGATTTGAAATATTTTCTTATAACTGGTCATTGTTGATTGTGAATTTTAAAACACTACTAAAAATTAACTGTGTAAAGCAGGCGCACTTTCGCCCAAAGAAAAAGAAAACCAGGAAATGTCTAATTTCGAATAATTTTTACACTATTAACCAGGATCTAATAACAATAATTCTATGAGAACTGTGAAAATTGTGGGAACCTATACTCTGACTTTTGATTCATACATCAACACATTAACTGGTCCCGATGGTCGAAAATTAAGGCACAAAACATAGACAGGAGAAAACTTAATAAATTAATGAAGTCGTAAATTTTGCCAAAGTCATGCTTTCTTAAAATATCATTCATTCATAATTAGAGTAGTTTGTTGGTGTAGTGGCCATGATGCTCGCCTAGTGATCTAGTAGTTGGTGGTTAGAGCCCCATTCCAGGACACCAGAAAGTTAATACTATTTTCATAGCACAAGCGTTTAGCAAATATAAAAAATAACTAGAATATTGATGCGACACGCATTACGTGTTCGCATCTCCATTTAAAAGAAAATGGAAGAGATTGAACCCAAAAATACAATACTTTTGCAAATTTGAATTAGTATTCGCTAATACATCTATGAAATATCACGAAAAAACATTTTAAAAAAAATCATTACATGCCGCTTTCATCAATGCTTTGCGTAAACCAGATCTGCCTGAGGACAGAGCGTCTCAAATTTCAAGATATTTGGCGAAAATGTCAAACTCTAAGCATTTTTAATATTTGCAAATGTGTTAATTGTTTTATTTTTTAAATCAGGGCACTCAAATAAACCGTGATATACAAAAATTCAGAGTTACGGCGTGTTCTGCATGTGTACTAACCGGCGCGCTGGTCGGCCCTCCTGGAGTACTCCGCGCACTCCTGCTTGATGTCAGGACACGATATGTCCACATCAGTGTAGAGCTCTTCATCGCCGCTCCCGGCTGCAGACCCTGGCTCGGGCTTGACGGGAGCAATATCTGGGGCGGCGCTGGCCATGCTGCTACTGCCAGCTGCTGCGTCAGAAACAATAATTTTATAGTTTTATATTAAACGCACGAAATGGGTGTTTATAAAAGATTTGACAACCACTTTTTCAATACATGTTTTTGTTTATGGCTTTTTCTTCAAATTATTTACGCCCTGAAATATACAAAATAACATATAATCTATAGGTATAAATAAAAGGTATATGTTCGCTTGTTCAAAATCTCAAATCTCCGAGTTTTTTTTCACCGATTGTTTTGAAATTTTGACACAACATTGCATTTGAATACACACGTTTTTGTGTACAAACTTGTTTTATATACATTCTACTTTTTATATAAATAAAAATGTCAATGTTCGTATGTCCAATATCTCAAATCTCCGAACTATTGTTGTGAAATTTTGACACAACGCTGCATTCGGATTTTTAACTTTTCAAATTTTTCTTTTGAGCAATTTTTGACGGAACTCATCATCATGTCGACATTTATAGACCCTACATGCCCATTTATGATTGACTTATTTTTTTCTATCGCATTAAAGTCTGAGTGATATGGTGGAAGCCGTAATACATCATGTCGACTTTCGATGAACAGCTTATCGACAACGAATTCCTTGAAAACATTTTTATGTTAACATATTCACGGTGGCTTTAGACATGGTCACCGTATTTTTCTTCAACAACCAAGAGAATTGAATACGAACTAAAAGAGTTATTAATAGTCCGTTGCTATGGTCGCGAAATGTCTTTAATCAATCAACGATGCGATTTCTACTAACACATTTACATACCTGCATATTACACAACATTATTTGTTTATGGCTTGGCATACTTATCTTTATATCAACCTATTTTTAAGGTTGATAAATATTTAGGTACCTATAACATTTTCCGAATTAATTTTTTTGATTGCATTCATAAAATTCAACCGTGACAGGAGAGGCGTCGGATGAAAATATGGCATTTTCAAAGAAAATATATGTTGTCGATTTATAATAACGACTATTATGACTATTTAGAATGAAAGAGAATTACGAGAGAAAGAATGCAAATAAAAATTCATTGCGTTTTTCATGATTTTGACTGCAAGAGAATCCATATTAAAATGGCTCTCTTAACCAAAATTCACAAACTGACAGCCTCTTTCCTCATATACTTAATAATATAAGGGGGTTAAATGCAATATGTATTCATAAGTATGTTAAATATCTTAAGATTCGCAATCGACATATTTGTTCAAAATCTTAAATCTCCGAAAGTTCATCAACGATTTCTTTGAAATTTTGACACAAAGTTGCATTTGAATTCGCGTAGTTAAAAAAAAGCGCCAGTACCGTCGTAATATATTGCCGTCCTACACCATGTGGTACTCTATCATACGCCTCCTCTTAATCTAGAATTGCTGTGTGTATCGGCTTAGCAAACACCCATCTTTACATAAAATTCTCTTCAATTAAATATTATCTACGATTTACACCTTGTCCTTATATAAAGAATTTCAAATGTGTGATAAAATTAGGGAAACTTTAAAGTTTTTTAAACTTTTAACATTTAGGTACTTTTAACTATGTTTCATTTGGAAATCAGGACACCCAACTACAAACACCGTGGAAACTTACTCTCGAAAAGATGGAGTCCGCCATCTACAATTCAGCCCAATCCGTGCGTGTGTGTAACAAAATATATGCCGCACAACTATTTGGTGATGAAAAGTGAAACTGAACCAAAGTCTACGTAGACATAGAAACACAAAATGCTTTTTATGCTTTCTTTTCTTGGGTTTACAATGACAATTGTTGATGAATCCCTTGTACCCCACATTTCCCTCACTCAACCTGTCACATTAATGAAACTATGTAGATCTACGACTACTTCCCAAAGTTCTCTAAAAATGTAATTGTCATAAATTTGGTAATTACATGGGCGTAAATAGATTTGTCCCGATTATTTTTGATTGTTGGGGAAAAGTCCCCATTACAACAATGTATTTTTTAAGGAATAAGGCGATTAGTACATTTAAAGTCACGACACGTAAAAGTAATCAGGTTCAATCAATTATTATTTACCGGCGCCCTGGTCGGCCCTCCTGGAGTACTCCGCGCACTCCTGCTTGATGTCAGGACACGATATGTCCACATCAGTGTAGAGCTCTTCATCGCCGCTCCCGGCTGCAGACCCTGGCTCGGGCTTGACGGCAGGAATATCTGGGGCGGCGCTGTCCATGTTAGATCTCACGAACGATTCGCGAGTAATGTCAGATTGCGTCTGTCCATAGACACCAGGTCGACCATAGACTAATTTTAATATTACTCTATAGTCCGATCTTACATGTAAGAAATTAAATGAAAACTAGCAGGAAAGCAATAGGCTCCGCCGATTGCTTACTGCTAGGCCCTGCGGGCGGCTATTGTTGTTTACCTATGCCTACGTCAGCCGCTTCGCGGCCAATTGTATCTGGCAAATTTCCATTTTTGCTATTGTGGCCGCTTCGCGGCCAATGACGGTCGTCCCGCGGCCAATTGTCTTTGCTCTGCAACAAACACAATTGTTTTCCTTACTGTTACAAAGTTAATAGAATTTGATAATCGGCCGTATTCTGAAGTAAGCAATATTTCTTTTTTTGTTTATTGACAGTTACTGTATAACATTGTGATGCTGTCAACTTTGAGTTTTTAAGTTTGGCTGGTTTAAAAATAATGAATTCATCAATACTGAGAAAAAAATCAGGTTTTAGTGTCTATGGTAGCTGTCAGTGACAGACAAAATTTCAGTGAAAAAAATCAGGTTTTACTGTCAATGGTAGCTGTCAGTGACACAAAAATTAAACAGCTATCGAATTCTTATTTGTACTTATTTTTATCGATAAAATTACAGCGTCTTATTTATTAATAAATTACATAGCATTTTAGTTTAATGATTATTGATAAATGAATGTATTTTAAAAATATATCATTTTGTAGTCCATTTCACGACCAACATCTTTAATACTATCCACAGAATAAAATGTAAAGATTGGACCTTCTAAACGCCAGAGTACATCTTCATTCTTTGAAGAAATTCTTTGAACAACCAATCGAGCATGTTCATTCTTTGGACACAGTATCGCTCGTTTAGGGGTACATCCGCTATAGAACGTACTTCATTATATATGCTTTGAACAACATTTTGACTTACACTTTCATTTGGAATAAGCACTGATGACGCATACTTTCCTTCCACAGGAGGCAGCTTTCCATCGCCTAAATCTAAAAGCCACTGTGTAAATGAATTTTCACTAAAGCGCGGACATTAGTTTTCAAATTGAAAAAAGTAAAAATTTTCCAATGTTGGCTGTTTTTAATACATGTCGCTACTAACTGGCCTCGAGAGGCCCTTCGAGAAACTGGTAGAATTTGTCTAGTCGCCGCTCAAAAATATCATTATTACCCATTATATCGCGCAGAGTACGTTCAATTATATCTAAAGCTATAACTGGCACCATCGGTGCTTCATCCCAGATGATAACATCAGCTGCATTTATAATTGCACAGTTCTTGGATGTCACTCTGCATGTTGGGTTATTCTATAAATCAAGAGGTAAATTAAAAGGCAAGTGACATGTACGTCCACTTGGTAATAAAATTGCTGCTATTCCTGTCCAAGCAACAGATAAAACTTTCTTAGATCTTCCTCTTAAAGTATGTATAATAGACTTATAAAGGAACGTTTTACCTGTGCCACCAGGACCGTCAATAAAGAAACATTTTTTGTTTCAGGTACATCTGAAATTTTTTTACTTAATATACTGTCGAAAGCACAATGTTGTTCTCGATTGAGTTATCCAGCCATCTCTAACCCTAAAGAACTTTCTAATGCTAAATTAATATCAACCACTTCATTATAAGTATTGCTGTAATCTGGTCCCGAAAATCCCAGTGATGTGCAAGAAGAATTTTCATTTATTAATGCCTTTTGAATATACAAAAGGGAATAATTTTGTACAATTTCTGCAGTAGCACCTTGACGACTAAAGTCTTCTGACATCAAATCTTTGAAATCGTTATTATGTATAAATACGGAGAAAATGACACGTAAAATGACATTCGCGCCACGCGCTGTGAGACTTTTGAGGTTATATGAGAGATGTTTATGAATCTAAGGTTAAGTTCACTTTGCAGTTTAAATAAAATATAAAGCGTAATAAATGTTTAATAAATAAATGTTTTGAACGTTTATAGAAGATTAATGCAAAAACAATAAAAAGAAAAGCGTAAACGTATACTTACCGTCAATGTCATAAAGCGTGGGTTATTCTGTGGTATGGCCAGCATAAAAATTCGTTGACTGCAATTACGTTGGCTGTTTTGAATACACGGATTCCACGAAAATATTTAAAAAAATCTATAATTTCCGATATTTTAATTTTCGATAATTTGGATTTGGATGTTTTTTGATATCAGTTTGTTCGTATTCCTATATTTTTTAATCTTTACATTTACTCTAAAATGTTTTTTTTTTTTTAACTGGCAACATAAATTATCCGAATGCAGAAACGTACGACATTGCTTGGAGTTATTAATATATAGATGCCTCGATATTTCATTGTTAATACTTAGTGATGTAGTTATCACTATCAGAGAAAATGATTTATAAATCATCGACAATGAAATATGACGCGGAACCGGGTCTTAGAGATACCTCTAGCAGGTGGTCGCTTTTCAGGGTCCTCCCTGCGACCGCAATACGCTAACTTTAAATAAATTAGGATCTATTTAGTTTCAAAGTAAAATTTTGTTTGTTGCGCTCAGATAAACACGCTAAAAAAGGATGCGAATTTTAAATGACTTTGTGACCCCGAGCCGCCTTCACACCAGGCTTAGGTTACAGGTGCATTAACGGACAATCTTTTTCCTTCGGAGAACAATTAATGAAATTTAACTCGACGTCTAGGGTAGCCAATAAAAGCAATAAAAAATAATGTTTCTTCGGTCTGGAAAAACTGCACTTAGCGTCAAGGCAAATGGTTAGTTTGAAGGGTAGATTTTATGACGGCGAACCCGAAATCGAACCAAGGCGACAATTATTGGGGAAGCAAACAATTTACTGAAAAACATACGTCAATGTTGTAAAACAATCTCGAGGAAATGTGTCGATTCCCGAAATGTGTCGAAGATCTTAAACGTTTTGTCGACGTGCGGAACAAGTAAAGCGTTTCGCCACAAGGGTATGCAGAGATTTGTAAACAAAAATATATAACGATAGAGAGAGATCGAAGAATATTAGCGATATCCTTTTTTTCGGCAGAATATACTCAAATATTTTCCTAAAAAACGCTGTTTTAAATTAAAACGCCCGCCATTTTGTCAAAAATTAATATTTTAAAAAACCCCTACTAGACTTAAGTTTCAATTTTGATAATATTTTTTTTTTGTCAATTTGATAATTTTTATTTATTTTTATTTTTTTTTGATGATTACAGAAGAAATGGGAGAGGTCCGAATTTTCCGGCAATGTTGAATATTTTTTAAAAACAAAAGTATAATATATTCTTTAAAGTATGTATTTTATGTCAAAATAATACCAATACCATAATTCATATAGGTTTTCTTAACAAATTCACAAAAATATTTTTTTTCGGGCTTCGTGGGTAGATTTCCAACTTAAATAAATTGGACATTCCTTACTCCACGCTGGATAAATGGAATCAGCTGTAATGTTAGACATTTGTTTGTTAATACACAGTTGATACATTGCATATTTTTACTTTCTACTTTATATTCCGTACCATGTGACTGAAAAAAATTTCCACATGAATTATTATTGGTGCATTTTTGGGCTTCGTGGCCTTATCCCTTACAGTTGTAACATCATCATTATAGAAATATTTTCATAAGCTCTACATTCCATCCTATATTAACATCTTCTTCTTTAATCATTATTGCAGTGTGTTACCGTCTACTTCAGCCAATACTGTTAAGTTAACACAGCCTCCTCTAGTAACATGATAATTTATATTGGTGACGAAGGGATTAGAACCAAAAAATATCTTAACGCATTTAATACGTTTTAAACGGCGCTAATCTTGCCGCCCGAGCTGAAGGCATACCTTCAGAACATTCTAAAGAAATAAGCAAACCAAAAATTTTAAACTTGCTGCTTGCCACTGGTAACTAGTCTATACCTATAAAACTCAATGTCTGTCTGTTCTCTAATCAAGGCTACTCCGTTTGACTGATGCGCGCAGTGTCGCTGGCCTAAAATAATGAGATTGTTAAAATTGTGATTGCTATCAAGACATCTGCCAAATGTCAATATTTCTTTCGTTGCGACGAAAATATTGGCTTTAATTTATTATTTAGACTCTTTGGGTGAAGAAATTAGAAGACGAAGAATTGTGTGAAAACGATTGATACCACCATACTTTCATAATCAATGGGCGATCTGAGGCACTGCGCGGCGAGAGAGGGAAGGGATGTGTTTGATTTCCAGGTATAAGTGCAACAATTATTTTTTTCACATATATACGTGCATTATAACAAAATTGTATTTACAAAGATAAAATTTTACATATTTAATATTTGGATGCTGGGTAAAAATACACAGATGGACTACAAAATGCAAACGTTGATTTATTCAACAGAATGATTACTAGATTGCAAAGTATATGTTTTTTTTGTTTTTGAAAGTTGGCTTAATTTTTTTTCCCTGCTATAAAGGATTTGTGAGATTATTGAGATACACATGTCATTTTAAGAAATTTTTATAAGTTTTTAGTTTTTAGTCTGACACCTTTCTTTAATTTTTCACCAGTATAATTAAAAGGCTTAGATTTCTCTTTATGTTCTCCAGAGTGGTTAGGTATATAAAGGGTTAGAGCAGGTCACATAGAATATGGTTCAGCAGTAGCTGTACCCGCACTTTGGCTCTGAATATTAATCGCGAGGATGTGACCAATCCTTGGACATATGGTCCATCAGAATTTATTTTGGATTGCATTCTTCACTTCCATTGGGTTTTTAAAACTTTCTATATATTTCGGAAGCGAATGGCTCTTATGACCTGTAAGGATCGATAAGGAATTGTAGATTTTATTTGCCTCGGGGTTCTGTTTATTTTGTTATTTGAATGCAATCCCAAGAGTCCTTTTTATTAGAAAGATATCTCTAAAAAATTCTCGCACAAATCTGGACAATGCTTAAACAACCTTGTAAATATACGCGGATAGATTAAAAGTATTAAGAAATTACATTAAGACTTCTATAAGGTATATTCAAGCAGGTGTTTCTTTATGTTATATTTCTGGCAACAAGTATAAGTACAATGAGAGCACGAGAAACTCTACTCTCCAGTATGTTTAAGAAGGTGCTTCTTTAAGTTTGAACGTTGATAAAAAGAATAACTACATTTAGAGCAGGAGAAGGGTTTCTCGCCAGTGTGTTTGTACATGTGTGTCCTCAAGCTAGATTTGTGAGAGCAAGAATAATTACATTGAGCGCAAGAAAAACATTTTTCTCCGGTGTGTGTCCTCTCGTGACACTTTAGGCTAGATTTCTGCGAACAAGTAAATTGACATTGAGAGCAGGAGAAGGGTTTCTCTCCAGTGTGCGTTAGAAAGTGTCTCTTTAAGTTTCCACGCCGAGAACAAGTGAAATTACATTGAGAGCACGAGAAAGGTTTGTCACCAGAGTGTGTAAGCTCGTGAACTTTTAACCGATATTTTTGCCGGCAAACATAAGTACATTGAGTGCATGAAAATTGTTTCTCTGCAGAGTGTGTAAGCTCGTGGTTTCTTAGCCTTGATTTTAACGCACTAGCGTAACTACATTGAGAGCACGAAAAAGGTCGATCTGCAGGGTGTTCAATTCTCTCGTGTGTCTTCAAGTTTGATTTTTGAGAGCAAGAAAAACTACAATGAGCGCAAGAAAAACATTTTTCTCCGTTGTGCGTTCGCTTGTGGTTTCTCAAGCTTGTTTTCTTCGAACATGTATAATGACATTGAGAACAAGAAAAAGCTTTGCCCACAGAATGTGTTAACTCGTGGCTTTTTAACCTTGATTTCTGTGAACAGGCATATCTACATTGAGAGCACGAGAAAGGTTTCTCTCCAGTGTGGGTAAAAGTGTGACTATGTAGGTTTTGTAGCGTACGACAGGTGTAATTACACCGAGAGCACGAGAAAGGTTTATCTTGAGAATGTGTAAGTTGGTGTGTTTTTAAATGCGATTTTAGCGTAAACGTATAATTGCATTGAGAGCACGAAAAAGGTCTCACTCCAGTGTGTATGAGCAGGTGTCTTTTTAAATTTCTTTTGTTCTTAGAAATAAAACTACATTGAGAGCAGGAGAGAGGACTATCGGAAATGTTCCTTGAGTTAAGAGTTTCAGATTGCAGAATGTCACTACCACGAAGATTATCTGAAACATAAAGTTATTTTTAATAAATGTCGACGACAATTACATGTAAATTGATATTTTCACTTGGAAGTAAACTTGACATCAAAAATTAAAATACAACGTTAAAAATTTTAATATATGATAAAATTAAAAAAAGGAACCCATAAAAACCAAATTTTCACAATACTCCCTTTCTCATTTTTGGGTTTTGTGTCCACCATATGCGTCGGAATCTCCATACAACTTACTGAGTTGTATGAAAAAACCATTAAAAATTTGAAAAATCCTAAATTATACTTTAATTATTATTTTTTTAACGAAAGTTTGATAGATCTTCTTGATCGTCGCCACGAGTCTAATTGCAAAGTTTCAGCTCGTTTGGATCACGGGAAAAGGGTTAAAAATCGAACCAAAATTTTTTCGTCAGACAAGCAGACGAAGAGATGCCACGAGTTAAAAGAAAGGAAGTAAAAAAAAAAGATTTTTTTATTTAAATTCTTTCAGACTATCCTTTTATCGGATCATACATGAAAAGATGAAAAAGTATCCGTCTTTAATAAAAAAAACACATTTTTTATATCATCGGCCATCTAAATGTTGTCCATCACAAATTTGGTAACGTGTGCTTTATCGAAGTAATCGTAACCTCTTCATAATCCGAGGTAAAGAAGTTTCATTTCGAACTATATTGTGAAGTGATATATCATTGAATGTTTATACAGTTTGTTTATTGAAAAATTGAGTACCAGGTTTCAATAAAAATTCGTTCTTATAGTGGTCTTAGACAAATTAATAACATAATCACAACCGATCATCTTCTTTAGGGTCAGTTTTTCGGTCAGTAGATTCAGTAATAGATGAGCAAAATATATAGATTTTTACGAAAACGCGTGTTTTGTTTGATAGAACGTGCAAAAATGTACGCTTTTCTCTAAATTATTACCCTGTGATCAAACAACCGAGTTAAATAAATAATTTCAATATCCAACTCATTTTATTGAAAGTTAAGGCACGAAACATAGGAGAAAACTTTTTGAATCGTAAATCATTCAATCATTATTCGAGTAGCTATTTGGTGTAGTGATTATGATGCTCGCCTAGTGATCTAGTAGCTGGTGGTTAGAGCCCCATTCCAGGACGCCAGAAAGTTTATCCTATTTTCATACCACAAGCGTTTAGCATATATAAAAAATAATAAGAATATTGATCCCACGCGCATTCCGTGTTCGCATCTCTATAAAAAAAAATGGAAGGGATCGAACCCAAAAATACATTTCTCCTGCAAATTTTAATTAGTATTCGCTAATACATCTTTAAAATATCACGAAAAACATATTTATATTTAACATGTCACTTTTATCAATGCTTTGCGTAAACCAGATCTGCCTTTGGACCAAGCGTCTTAAATTTCAAGATATTTAAGACGCTATAAAATTTCAAACTTTAAACGTTTTTAATATTTGCAAATGTGTTAATCGTCTTTTTTCTAAACGGATTCATTTTTTAAATCAGGGTTCTCGACTAAACCGTGATACACTTTCGTGGAAAATTTCGGAATAACGGCATGTTCTGCATGTGTACTAACCGACGGGCTGGTCTGCCCTCCTGGAGTACTCCGCGCACTCCTGCTTGATGTCAGGACACGATATGTCCACATCAGTGTAGAGCTCTTCATCGCCGCTCCCGGCTGCAGACCCTGGCTCGGGCTTGACGGCAGCAATATCTGGGGCGGCGCTGTCCATGCTGCTACTGCCAGCTGCTGCGTCAGAAACAATATTTAAAAAATACTAAAATCTGGCGGTGGCGGTGGTAGGTCGTTTTTCGTGAAATTTACTAATATATATATATATATATATATATTTTATTTTAAATATGATTTTATAAAAAGCACCATATAACCCCAAGCTTTTGGTGAAAAATCAAAATGTTTGTTAGAGTAGCTTGTTGGTCTTGTGGTTAGGATACTGGCCTCGTGATCCAAAGGTCGCGGGTTCGACTCACTCCAGACTAGCAAGTTAGTCCTATTTTCATAGCACAAGCGTTTAGCTTAGTTTGAAAATAGTAAGAATATTGATGTGACACGTATTCCGTGTTCACATCTCTATTTAGAAAAAAAAATAATAATAATAAAAAAAAAACATTGGATATTATATGTTGGTAACAGCGGGCATCAAATACGTCGTACTCGGCTCCAGCCGATGAGCATATTGATCGCGTGGTCTCCCGCTTCTTATCGGCAACTTTTACGGCCGACAGTGATTTTAAACATTTAATGTTCTCTGCTATTTTTCTATTTTATATGCTGTGTAATATTTTATTTATTTACGTAAAATTGTATGTTTTCTTCAAATAATTTTCATTCTTTAATTTCATTGTATACATACAATTCGAGATAAATATACATGCAATGGATGCTTTCCGTCATGGGTTTATAATGACAAGTGTTGATAAATTCCTTGTACTCCACATTTCCCTCACTCAACCTGTCACATTAATTAAACTATGTATATAAATAGATACACGACTAGTTCCCAAAGTTCTCTAAAAAAGTAGGTAAATGTTGTAAATTTGGTAATTACACGGGTGTAAATAGATTTGTCCCGATTATTTTTGAATGTTGGGGATAAACTCCCCCTTACAACAATGTCTTTTTTAAGGAATAAGGCGATTAGTACATTTAAAGTCACGACACGGGTATTTAACGTTAAAGTAATCAGGTTCAATCAATTATTTACCGGCGCGCTGGTCGGCCCTCCTGGAGTACTCCGAGCACTCCTGCTTGATGTCAGGACACGATATGTTCACATCAGTGTAGAGCTCTTCATCGCCGCTCCTAGTTGGAGACCCTGGCTCGGGCTTGACGACAGCGATAGTTGAGGCGGCGCTGTCCATGCTATTAGATCTCACAACTCACAAGGAACGATTCAGGAGCAATGCCAAATGCGTCTGTCCATAGAAACCTGGTAGACCATGGACTAATTATTATTTTACTCTACAGTCTGGCCCTACTTGGAAAAATTAAATTAAAATGCCCCTATACTTTATTATTAACTCTTAAAAGACTGTACTAAAAAAAAACTTGGGGGACGGTGGAGTAACACAGCGTTACCTGATTAAAAATCGGCATAGTTTTTAATATGTGATAAAATATACATATGCACAATACAGATAAGACTTTTTAATGGTTCCTTTATATAATTATGTAAGGTAAATATACATATTTGCATTATTTTAGTAAATTATTATAAAATCATGGCAAATCGAATTTGCGTGCGCTTCCGCCGATGTTTCAATAGCAACTGAATACAACGACGCGGTCGCCTGCTCGCTTCAGTCGCATGCACTCCGTCTTTGTCTAACACGTGTTACCCGATTCTATCGTACTCTTTCTATATTGTTTTTTCTTTCGCCGAAACCCAAGCAACCGCCATCTCTGTCCTACATAAAATGTATGGTATTGTCGTGCTCTTTCATGCTCGATTTAACTGCGATGCACAATATACTGCTCTCTCTTACACACTGGCCGAAAATACGAGAGTAATGAACAAATATTTTTTAATTAAAAAATTCATACATTCCTAACAGTTAAATTTAGTAATTTTGGTGTGAAAATGTCTATTCGATGATTACAAAAAATGTGACGTTTTAGTTTTCGTAAATAAGGTAGATATTTCATATTTTGTATGACAGGTAGACCTACGTTACATCACCGACACACAGGAGTTAATATTAGGTCCTTACATATGAAATTGGCGTTTTGCCGTACTGGCAAATTTGATCTGAAATATCTTCTCTTTGGTTAGGAATTCCAAATCTAAATTTATACAGCTATTTACTCATGTATTTGTGTTTTGAAAATTATAATTCATTTGTTTTTTCCTCAATTGTTTTTTTCTTTGCATCACTCAGTTTATAAAATGAAAAACTTGAAATATCGCGTTATTTTACGAGTACGAGTTCCACTGTGGCACCAGTGCTGCAGAA
>JADDOH010018384.1:0-21692 GCA_016648135.1 Agrypnia vestita
GGATTTTTCAAATTTTTAATGGTTTTTCATACAACTTACTAAGTTGGTACACACGGAACCTGATAATAGTTATAATTTTGGATTTTTGGAAATTTTTTATTCCTCCTTTTCGTAGCGTCGCTCAACCGAAGCCCAACGCGCAGGTTAAGCACCAAACCAGTTTCCACTAGTAAATGAGAAAGGGAGTATAATAAAAACTTGGTTTTTATGGGTTACTTTTTTACTTCCTTTCTTTTAACTCCTGGCGTCTGCTTGTCTGACGAAAAAACTTTGGATCGATTTTTAACCCTTTTCCCGTGATCCAATCGAGCTAAAACTTTGCAAGTAGACTCTTGGCGATGATCAAGAAGATCTATCAAATTTTCGTTAAAAAAATAATTATAGTATAAATTTGGATTTTTCAAATTTTTAATGGTTTTTTCAGTAAATTGTATGGAGATTCCGACGCATATGGTAGACACAAAACCCGATAATGAGAAAAGGAGTATTGTAAAAACTTGGTTTTTATAGGTTACTTTTTTTAATTATCTTTCACAGTAAATCCACAATGGAGAATTTCTCATCTACACTTTTACATAGACTTCGTATTTGTGAATATAAAAATTAGGGTTATTTAATAATAGTATGTATAAGTATGCAGTAGTGTAGAAATTTATACTTGAAGTTTTTACTTCGTTTTTGTAATTATTTAAATATTGGTGTTTTATAATAATTTTTTTTTTCAAGGTATTTTTTTTTAATCCTTATCTTACAATATTTCTCACTGATATATGAGTGGTTGAGTATCAAAATATACCGAATCACCTTTTTTATTTTTTATTTACACTCGTATATACGGAGATAATGTTCGCATACCATCAGCAATCCTGCCAGCACGGAAATTCTAAAGTGCTGTGAGTGTTAACCAGACGGGAACAATGGTCACATAGTGTCAGAAATCCGTTGTCTAATTATTTTCATTGTCTGGATTTGCTGACCTAAGTCCTTCCGGTTGTAAACCGGAACATTCAAAGTCCATCGATCAACGTTGAGCGGGTTAGCGATAAGGTTCCCGAATAAAGAGTCACCGTGTATAGAGAGTCGGTCAGTTAGAAATTGCATGGCTCTAGTTCTGCTTCCTTACTTGTACACTTTCACTGGATTCCGGAGCCTAATTCAGGATTCAATATCAACAATGCAACTGATCGCTCTTTCGTTTCACAACCTACGAACCTCCTCTCTTTATATATAAACTAAGCTCATTCCTAAATTTTAAGTATCATATAAAGTATCAATCTGAAGTTATTCATAGCTAAAGACATTTGTTTATCCCAATTATAATAACCTCGTTGTCTTTCGTACTTCTAAAAACTTTTTTCTTAGGATGTTCTCTTTTTTATTATAAATGAATAGGTAAATACTTATTCTTTTGGAATCAACATGTGAAAGAACCGTCATTTTTTGAGGAGTTAGAGCTAGTTCGAGTTAATAAACAAGATGTAAAACTATTTTCTTACATTTGCCAAAAAAAATTCATGGATTTAGGTAGGTTTTGTTTTTCAACTACTCACTTGTTTTTATTAAAAAAAGGGCTCTTTACCGTATTTTAAATAAATAAATAAAATATTTCTTTATATATGAAATATGAAATAAAAGATAATAAAAAACATATAAAATTACATAAAGTTAATTCACATTTTAATTCTTACTTTAATTTATCCTTAGAAAATGATATTTGGGAGGTAAGTATACGAGTAAAGAATTTAGCACCATAAATATCGAAGAATATAATTTGTAAAATTAAACATGTTACTGACAATTTGAACAAATTTTAGTAAAATTTAGGTACCAGTTTAAGAAAAATGTTTTTTTTTTATCAATATGGTATATTTCGGTACGGTAAAGAAGATGGCTCTGTAATATATTTTATTTATTTCAGTATACAGTACAGAAGTGCCTTTTACATAATAATATGTACAAGAAATCCAAAGAGTAGAACAGCAAAAAATTACAAAATTGACAATATATAATAGAATAGATAGTTGTAACAGTAATGTAAAAAAAGGAAGTGTGAAGTATGTAAAGGTTAAACAAATAGGCATAAACATTTGTCTGTGATTGTAATATGAATTCAGGACGGCAGGGTATAGGAGCTTTTAGTAGCGAATCTATTGTGCTTATTTATAATTATATAATTATATTGTGCTAAACTGTAATTAAAAATATCGGAGATATTGGAGAGTGCATTCCCACAAACGATTATATGCAGAGAATATTAAAACTAAGCTTAAACACGAGGCATATGCATATGCGCATAGGTGTTACTTAGTCTATGCATTCTGGGTACAAGAGAATTAAAATGCGAGTTGATATGTGAAATATGAAATAAAAGATAATAAAAAACATTTTGAAATTATTCGTAGTAAAAATGTTTTGGGATTAGAAAAATGTCAATACAGAAAAGGATTTAAGACTTTATGAAATGAAACGGGGTTGAGAATTTCTTGAAATTCTTCAAATAAAAGTACCCTCGCTACTGTAAATATTCCTGCTTAACAAGACGATGGCTGTCCTTGTCCCTCTAGCAGCTCTTTCTGATTTCATGCGGGTGTATTCCTTACAAGGATTTCCTACGATTCTGGGAGAACAACCCGGGGAACTCACGAAACTAAATAAACATCATAAACTTATCTAAAGTGAATAGTAGCGGTTGAAAAATGGCTGAAACTTGATAAATATTAGATTGGAAATTGTTTAATTCAACTTCAGAAAGAGTTGGAGGTAGACCTCTTTCCATTTAGGAGGACAATCGAATTAGTATGTGTGAGCCGTGCGTACGACGCACATTGTTAGGTTGTATATATTCTCAGATCTCATACACGTCATGCTACACCCCTGTAACTACAGTCGCTTCTAATTTTTTCATTATTAACATTACCCTACCTATGTAGATTTTTCACATATGCGCCTTAGCGAACGAATTCTCCATCGCATTCAGTCAGTTTTCGTTCTTGCAATAAAGATCAATACGAACCAATATGGTCACGGTGGGAAGTAAATGAAGCACTCAAAACTATTGAAACATTTATTTAAGACGTAAAGTCACTGGACACGAATTTAATTGAAGTACGGTTTTTTAACACACACATTTTTTTTAGAATATTGCGCACTTTAATTCACTAATTTAGTAATTCGCACTTATTATCACTCCTGATTTATTCATTTCTCATATACTGATGCAAGATTCTGTAGAATTCGAAAAACATACAAATATACATATATATCATCTTGAAAATTTTGATAGATATTTATTATAATCAGTTTTAATTCCTTAAATAGCAATTGAGGAAGTAAAACAATAATTACACAAATTTATTAGAAATCTTATTTTTGTTTAATACAATACAATATGGATCTATTTAAAAATGCTGACGTATTTGTGTTTCGCTTATTAAGATAAAAAATATTATTTTAATCTTTCGGAATCATTTTCTTGAATGCACATTGAATATTTTTTGGATCAAGATCAGTACCATAAATATAGCAAAGTAATTTTTTTTATCATAGTACGACCTAAAAAAGTTGTCAGAAAGTCTTTAAAATGATAAATTTTGTGACGTTACTGAATTAACATTTTCCTAGAAAAGAAATCTTTATTTTGGTGATGAAATTTTATATGGGACATGAGGGAAAATATTTATATTCATTGAAGCACGTAGTAAGCGCCTAATAACTACTCTTTAATTGAGCAAGTGATCGTCAAATGAAATGAGTTTCATTCACTTTAATTGTATATTAAGTGGTATCTTGCCGACGGAATTCCCCGCCGAGTACCCTCTACACCCCCCCACGTTACCCACCCCTTACGAAGCATTTTGCAGTTAGGATTGGATAGATTCGAGTGATAAATATTTGTGGAAAGTTTGTAGATGCAAGAACTTTTCTGATATTCGATTCCGGAGTTTTTATTAATAAACTAAGCGTAACCATTAAATAATAACCATTAAAATAATAATAACCATTAAAATAATAATATATAACCATTAAACCGTAATAACCATTAAAAACATGTAAATATTCAAAAATTATGATCGTAATTTTTCAATATAATCTAAGGGTAGATTTTTAACTTCTCTCCAAGAAGAGAGTTAAGAGTTATTTAAATTATATTCATTTTTCATCTTCATACGTATGGGCACGAAACATTTCTAGTCTTATGGAGGAAACAGGGTATAGGAAGAATAGTGTTGAATATTTCATAACAATTAAAATATATGATTATTTCTAAATATATCATTTGGAGTATTTTAACAGATTATGTCATTTTTATGTGAAATTTCCTCTGTCGCATATATGCTATAAGTGCAAGTATGTATAAATATATTAAAAAATACATATATATGTATATAATTTTTTTTAGATCTTTTATTTACTCACAAAATAGTTGATATTGAAAAACATTGGAGAAAATTGTTTTTTTTAAATAATATTTTGCAAATTCATTAAGTCAAAATATCCCAAATTCTATCCATTTTCCTATACTAATGATAAATTAAAGAATTGTATTTTAAATAGCAAGGATAAGGATGATAAAAAAACGGGTATTTTTAAATCAGCTTGTATTTGTATTTTAATGATAACAATATTTTTTATATTACTTTTAGAATTAAGGAGTACTAAAGACGTTTACATGGGAAAAAGTATATTGAATTTTTAATAATTTTTTGGAAACAAACCATTGTTTGATATTAATGAAGGTTTTGAAATTTTACACACAAATAGCATGAGATTACAGTTAAATAAATTATAAATTGGAAATATACATATAACCAAATCCTCTTTGCAAGTAGGTAGTTACCCTTTTTGTTTTCACATAAGTTTTTATAAACGTGTTTATTCGCAAAAAAATGGGCGCGTTATGTCCCTCGTCTAAATATACATTTCATATTTTTTCCACTTTTTTCCATTTTTTTTCCATTTTTTTCACATGCTAAATTGCAGACATTTAATTTCTTAATAAGTATATTACTTGACTTCTTTTTTTTCTCAGATAAATGTGCACTGGGGAATGTCGCAACTCAATCATGGCGGATGAGCTACACGGGACATGGACATGACGCAGCCATTTTATTTTGTTTTTACAAATTATTCTAATAAAATAATAGTTTATTATTAACTTTATTAAATGTTTATACTTTTATGGCGGAGGAACTCCAAGGGAATGGACATAATTCGGTCAATTTGTTTATTTTTTTCATAAATTTTCCCATAAATTAATATATTCATTAGTACCAATGCATGTATATTTTTAAATATTTTTTATTTATTTATAGAGAAGTTAAGGCTCCCGGGGGGTTGTGATATATATACAAATATAATTGTATTTACTATTACCATGGATATTTTGTAAATGAAATAACCCATAAAAAAGCAAGTTGTTATTATACTCCCTTTCTCATTTGTATTGTTTCCAATTTGATATTCTATCAACACATTCTTCGTCCTTTAAGTTCATGTGGAAAATCAATTCCACGTATATTATTATCTTTAAAACTTAAAGAATATTGAAAAAGTAAGGGGGGCACGGCGTTGGCGAAACCGTCTGATCGGACCCATGGCTCGAGTCAGACTTCGCGCCTTCTCCGCGCATCGGGCTCCTTTCTCTCATTTGTATGGTTTCCAATTTGAAAAAACCGATAAAATATCGAAAAGTCCAAAATTATACATTTGTTAGATCATTTTTATCGTCGCCACGGTCATCCTGCAAAGTTTCAGCTCGATTGGATCACGAGAAAAGGGTTAAAAATCATAAACATTCTTCGTGGCTTTGCACTCTACGATCAAAACATTTTCATTAATCCGGTCGACATTACCGCGTTCACAAATAGGTCAATGTGTACGGCCTTTATCCTGGAAATGGGACATTTAATTTTTCCTCCGGAAGAAATTGATGGGCCGCTTCACGTATCGGAAGGACGCACTGGAAAGGGGTCAGCGACGCAAATGCCCCTTTGATCGCCGGGCCGAGGAGGACCAGGTCCGGAGCCAAGGTCCGCAGCAACAGGTGACACAGTTCCGCCGGGCGGGGCGCCGTGCACTCCGAGGCCGAAATGCGCCAGATGTCCCGATGCGAATAAATGGGACACCGCCGGTCGATACGGGCCGCGAATATTTCAAGGACAGCCTATGTGCATAGCTGCGATAGCCACCGTGCTATTTTGTATGCGAGTGAACTAAATTATAAACGGCGGATCACTATTACAATTTTCACTGAACTAAATCTAAAATTTAAGAGAAAACATAAACAGCGATATTTGGAAAACATTAAAAACCTCGACTTAATTTCTGCCTTGAATATGAGTCGAAATGTTCAAGCGGCAATGACCTAATATCAATAGTTATGGAGTTATGCAATATAAAAGTTTTCTTACTTTTTACGTTGAACTATCATTATAGTAACATATGTCGATTGCGAAAAATTCATTAGTTTCAATGTAAATTAAATAAATTAATATCTAAAAATCCTGCAGAAATTCCAGTTGGAATTCGTAGGTTTTTATTATTTTATTTTTCTTGTACTAAAGGGAATGAATTTTTATATTTGATATAAGTAACTGTAATGATAGTCCAACGTTTTAGAAAAAATAAGTCAGAAATATTGAAAAAAATGCAAACTTTGATGTCGCGTATCTCTACAACTATTGATGTTAGGTCAGGGTTGCTTGAACATTATCGACTCATAATCAAGAAAGGGATATAGTCCTGCCAGGTTATTAATGTTTTCCAAATAACCCTGTATAAACTATTATTTTTCAATTTTATCATGTACCTACAGCGAGTACAGAATTATATTTATTTAAATGATTATCTAGCAAAGAATTTCAAATGATTTTTAAGGCATTTTTGTGTGTTTTTAGAAGCCAAAGTACAAAAGAATATTATTTTAAGAATCTCTATATTCTAAATTATATATAAAGTTTTTTTTTATGACTAATGAATAAAAATAAATAATTATTTAATAATTTAATAAATGGTAAATAATATTCAGACTAACGCAAATCAATAAATATAATTTTAGGAATGAGTTCCAGATTAATAAATTTTTACACAATACGTATACACTTTTTATGATAAATAATTTTATTTATTAATCAATATACATTTTAAACTAATCACCCAATGCAACATTATTTTTCAAACATTTTTATTATACATACTCGTAGATATTTATTTTACTTCATAATAATATTTTACATATTAAAAGATCATCGCATTTTTTTATTACGATAATTTTAAATATTTTTTTCTGTTCTGTTTTAATTTCAAAACAATATTCAAATAAATCACACAATACCGTCAAAAATATTAGATTTTTTCAAATAATATTAAAATAATACAAAAGTAGGATTATTCCTACTGTTATGTTATATTTCTTTATTATCAAATATAACCTTACGTTATATTTCAATATCGTTTTACAGGGTTGGTAAATAAGGAAACTAATATTAAAGTAATTATTATGTAACGGCTTTCAACTAAAGTAACCGAATAACAGCCAGCGACAATAGGATCGTTCCTGTAAACCACCTCGTTTACTTGGTTAAAGTTTCCAATTCATGTCACATGAAAAGAGAAAATGTAATTTCCTTTACTTCCTCAGCGACGTCCAATTATGCTTAAACTTGGTTATTTTGAGCTTGAAAGTCAATTTACTCTTATTTTTGCTTTCAACTGCCATTGAACCGGTAACAATTGAATGTTACGTATGCGAAAATAAAGCACTGTGTAATGAAAATGTGCGCCCAAACACGGCCTTGGCGCGAGGCACACCCGTCAGGGAGGATTGAGGCTGCGCGGGTAGGGGGGGCTGCAGGCGAATTTAGGACACAGACCTAGACCCCGGGGCACACTTTGCGAATTGTTGGACCATTTAGGGAGGTTTAGGTGGGGCGATTATTCAATATAAGCGCCAACATTTTGTTTAAGCGTTCGCATGGGAAGACACTGTCTAGCGCGCCACGTAACAGATTTCTATTGAATTTGAATTAAATGGTTTGTTTACATGTCCACCGTTACGCAGTTTATTTTTCTTGAAGGTTGAAATTTAAATGAAGTGCGAAATTATAATGAGTATCATTATTCACACATTCAATAAAATTTAAACGATTTATAACGAAAAAAGTGTTCTCACAAAATGTCTGGTTTTCAGGGGCATTTTTTCATGTATATCACTGCACACAGAACAAAAAATATGCGTACTGTAAAATCTCTAATGTAACTGCATACTTATGCACATTTATGTCGATGAAATGCTTTTTAAATACCTATATATTTTACGATCTTTTGTTTAAACAATGAGCGTACCAGCTACCAATAATAAATGAATAATATAATTATTTGAACGAAATCAGTTATTCATATTATATTTCCTAGTTTTAGAATATTTTTGCAATTCATACGTCTCTTATATCCAGACCTCTTTCGTCTATTGAGAGATTGAAAATGCATAAAAAAAGCATATATTTAACCTCATTTTTTCATATCAGGTACGGAGTGATCCGAAAAGTGTATGCGTGAGACAGAAACTCGAAAATCCAGCGATCATTGCATTTAAAAGTGAGCTCGCTATATAAAAATCTTTAATACGGCAAGCTTTTACTCTCAACGTTTTTTAACTATTATTATTACTATGAGTATGTAAAGAGATATTACTGAATACTTAACATATTTTACGGATCTTGCACAAAATAATGAGAACATGTCAACGAAAAAGTTAATAGTTTAAAACCTGCAACAAGTGAGAAGAGAACTTGAGGCAGTAAGGTGCATCTCATTGCTGTGATTCTATTATAAATTTGAATTCAGCTAAACATTCATTAAGATAAATTATACTCCCACAGAGATGAAGCTATTTATATAGAAAACGTTATAGTCTTTATAGGGTGGCCCAGGGCGTATGACCTATATGAGTTGGCTTCAGTGATCGCTTTACACAATGCAACGTTCGCTAATTCCACGGAAAGAACATTAACACATCATAATTTTTTTTGAAAGTTGTAAATATGTTTTAGGTATATCAGTTTCTTTCATATATTTGAATGGACTATGCTAGAGACATATATGATCTTTTCCTTGACATAGATTTTGCAACTGATAATGATATCTCTATATTTATATATGAAAGAATTTGATTTAGAACATAAAAATACAACTTTAAAAAAATGGTATTGAGTAGTGTAATTAATTATACGGTGGAATAATGAACGTTGGATTGTGTAAAGTGATCACTTATGCCATCTCATACAGGTCACAAGCCCTGGGCCAACCTGTAAAAACACATGTTTAACATATAAATAACTTCATCTCGGTGAGACTTCTGTAGTTTACCTTAATTAATAATTATCCCACTGTAGACACAATCCAGTAATTGTGTTTTCAGAAAATACACATAAAAAAATGTATATTGTTAATAAACATTAAATTAACCTATCAAAGTGTCTTTATATTTTTTTGAATCACTGAAGCTCTAGGTGGAATCTCCATTTATTATTTTTATTTACGCTTCGACAGGCCATGAGGCCTAATTACAGAAGTGAAACACATCACAAAACACCTAGACTTGAGTAAATCACGTAGATTAATTATAACCTCACCGGGAATCGAACCCGGAACCCTCGACGTGAGAAGCCAGTGTCATACCCACTGGGCTACGAGGGCCATTATAAAGTAAAATACACATTGATCACAGTATCTCGTGAAACACTTTTGCTAATGTGTCCTTCGTAGGGGAATGCGTTGCTGTCTCCCCTCCCTCGAAAATCCATTCAATTCTATCACACAAAGTTTAATCAAAACAGCGGTCATTATAAGGGGCGGGTGAGTACCTACCCGGGTAACTAAAGTGTAATTAGGAGGACCTAACTATCCGCAGTGACTAAGTACAGCTTTCACGGCCGGCGCCGGTAACAAATAATATTGTATAAACTGTAATATAATGCTTCTGGGGTAAAGTGTTTTTCATTAGTGATTTATAATTATGGGTTACGTGGCGTCCATAAGAGCAAAGGAATTTGATACGAAACAGAGCCTGTTAATTTTATATTTTTTGAGTATTGAAATAAAACGGATATTTTATATTTTACTACGAAGTTTTTTAACATGCAGACCCTAACTCGTCGAAAAAACATAGCTGACGCGGTGATGCTATTCAAAATAACACACAATCTAGTTGATAGTCCGGAACTTCTTCAACGAATATCTTACCACATCCCAACTCGCAATAACAGACATTCACTTACTTTTCATCTTCCCTTTTGTAAGACCAACTCAAAACAAAACTCCTTTATGTACAGATCCACAAATTCATTTAACACAAACTATCACCACATTGACATTTTCAACGCAACAATAAGAAACATAAAAGAAACAATATATACACTACCGCACCCAAACTAATTTGTACATTATATCTTCCCTTCTACTCCCGTCCCACATTCCCCTCCACCCTCTCCACTCGCTATTAAAGTAAATTAAAGTTAATTTTTATATTCAGTGGAATATTTATAATTGGCATAATTGTAAAAACCATTATTTCATATTTTTAAGATTGTTGTTTTGCTGTTAATTTTCCCTAAAACAAAATAAATAAATAAATAAATAAATAAATACGAATCGTACGGATGTGTAGAGATTTGATTATCGATATTTCGCTGGAGTCATTTCACAGAGTCTTCAGGAGATTGTCCCCTCGCCGCGGGGTCAAGGACGTACAAGATACTCGAGAAAAGACACACGCCTGAAGACGCTGTGATATTACTCTTGAAGGCTTAACTTTAAACGAAGTGCGGAATTATAATAAGCATCATTATTCATACGTTCGATTAAAATCAAACAATTAATAACAAAGAATATGTTTTCAGGCTTTCGCCGCCGATCAGAAGCTTCTTCTGTGTGTGGTTCCCTGGGATATCCTGCCACGTATATCTGACCCTTCTGGCCTGATAATACACGGCCAGAGAGGTCAGGTATACATGGCAGAATATCCCAGAAAACCACACACAGAACAAAAATATGTATGCTGTTTATACGATTATAATTGATTTTTGATATCGTATGCTAATTCTAGTACAGCAGCGTACTTAAACAAATGTTTGTCGATGAAATGATCACGTAGGTTTTTCAAATACCTTTATTTTTTAAGGAAATTTCATTTTAAAAATGCTCTTGAAGACGCTGTGATATGACTCCAGTGAAACGTCGAGAATCGTATCTCTGCACATCCATACGGTCCGTATAAAATATCCGTTTTATATGTCTAACGACCTAAATATGTTTAACATGTCGGCGTATAAACCATGAATCTTTAATACAGATGTTTTAATTATTGGTTCTTAAATTATATATTTGGGCATGAGATGACCAATTTCAAAAAATCCTTACGTTTATATTTTCACGGCAGGGATATAATCATTTTAATTTTCACTTAGCTCCTGAATATTATTATTATATACTAAGGTATTTTAACCTAAAAATGCAATTTGTATTTCTCTTCATTTCAACAAAAAATTTAAATCGCGTTTAAACAAAATAAGAAATATAAAAAATATATAGTGACCTGAGTTGCGTGTTGCATGAACCTAATTATCTTATGTTTTGATTCCAGCAAGTTACGAATTTACGAACCGACAGACAGACATACAGAGTGACAACAAAATTATTTTATTAAAATTTTAGTAATTAAGTAATAATAATTTTAATCTCGATCATTTAGAAGAAAAAAAGTGTACATAAACATGTAAATAAACAATGAAATTACACATTTGCAAAAAAATCATTGAATTTCAGAAATATAGCAGAATCCTATATTTATTCTTGATTAAAATCAAGTATATTAAACATATTACATTATAAATTAAATATTTTTCTAACTTAAAATTGAATAGGATATATTTTTAGGTTATCTCGAATTCTGAAATTATGAAATTGAACCTGCGTGCATAGATTAATTATATATTGGTGTACTTTTTTTATTTTAAATCAACAATTTATGATTTGAAAAGACATCGGATCTCCGGAGGTGGAGCACCCAGGTAACAACGATCCAAAGCCTCTATAAACATTCCTTATTAAATGAAGGAGGGTAGAGAGCCTCCGAGTTTGAGGGGTGTGGGGATGACCTATATAGGCTTTAAGGGAAGGGGCTGTGGCCCGGGTAGGATATAGGCCAGGCCCGGGAACATTGCAGTACCAATGTCAGCAGTGTGTGCTATCTGTAACTGTTGCTTCTTTCTGGAATATTTAGAAATCCACTCGCATTCAAGGGAATTTTTGATCCAGGCCTACCTACATTGAGACTTTCAATTTATTTAAAAAAATCAAAGCTAGCTATTAAAAGAAAATATAAAGATATTTTCAAAAAAACAAATATTATATAATTACAATATTGATTTCGATGCGATTCGTGTAGGCAAATATAATAACATTTACTTTATATTTCAATAAAATATTAAAATAATTGTTAACAGAACAAATATTATATTTTACTTTGGGTTTTATACAAATTGGCTGGTGATTTTAACAATTAATTTTGAAAACTTCTCTATTACGGTAGGTAAATTTCTTTGAGGGAGGATTGCTTTGTTATTAGTATAGGTAAATTGCCTATTAAATACTATTTGTCTAGCTGTTTTCTTTAATAATTTCCGATTTTATATTGTATTTTTCCACATCTTTTCATCATTAGAAGTTTTTATTAATACGTATATTATGAATTTTTAATGAATTTTACAAACGAAAGGTAGCATTGTATGTTTTGATGAATTTTTATTACTCTGAGGAATGAAACAATTGTTTGCAAACTCGGTTAAAAATATATAAAATCACGATCATAATATATTGAGTATGAGTACGGCGGCCCTCGTAGCGCAGTGGGTATGACACTGGCTTCCCACACCGAGGGTTCCGGGTTCGATTCCCGGTGAGGTCACAATTTTGATCTGTGTGATTTACTGAAGCCTGGGTGTTTTGTGACGTATTTTGCTTCTGTATTTGGGCCTCCTGGCCTGTTGAAGCGTATACATAAAAAAATAAATATAAAAAAATAAAAAAATATTAGGTAAATGAATATTTCTTGATATTTACTATTCATTTATATGTTAGTATATTGATATTTAATTATTCTTACATTACGATAATTTACAGATATTTCTATAAATTTATATAAAAGCATACAATTTATAATAAAAAATAAATAAAAATTTATATTTACATTACATTTCATATTCTAGTAAATTTATTGTAAATTTTTTTTAAAATTATTTATACTAACTAACTAACTTACCATCACACCGTTTCCCCGTAGGGGTAGGCAGAGAGGATAGAGCGCCATACTCTTCTGTCCTGACATACAACTTTCGCTTCGTCTACATTCATACATCTTCGCATGCAAACTCGACGATTGTTCAGGCTTCTAACAGGACCATCTTCCAGTATCTGATAATATTTGAATTATATATCTGATTATAATATATTTTAAAAAGTTTTTTGTGTGAGATTCACCTAAAGGGACTTGCTATCGTGAAGTTGCTAGGGAGTAGGATAATTTTATCAAAATTTTGTATACAAATATTTTTAGAAATATTTCAAAAAACTCGGTGTAATCAAGCAGATTCCGGCAAATAGGTATTTAGATAGTAATTAAAATGGATACTTATTAAAACATAGAATTTTAGATTTTTAATTAAAACATAACTGTCACGTGATCTTCACATTAATTATTCAAATTCATAAAATTCTCCCTCTCCACCACAGTGAGAAGTATTTTTTCGAAAATTAAGGTGCTTACATACATATACTTCTTAGTTTGAAATGGCACAATTGAGATTCGTAGAAACACGCCTACAGATAATGTGACCTCTGTTTCGCTATGTTCGCAAAAACGTTCGCAGATAATATTTCTGGTAAATAATTGCCCCATGTCAAGTACACTTAATTTTTTATAAAGAGGGACCGAAGATTGAGAAGGGTAAAGTAATAATCTGTGAAGATGACAACGAAGCTGGAATTATTTTTGCCTCGTATTACAAATGAAAAAATATTACGAAACATAAAAAATACAAAATAAATTATGAACTTGGAGATAAATTTTTAATTCATGGTTTTTGTGTAAATTTTTGTATTAGGTATATTCCAAATATATGTTTATATCAAAATCATTTTTTATTACGTAGGTATACATCAAAACAGATCACATCACCATAGAAATATAAATATAAACAGAATGTATTGTCCGAAAAATATGAACCACGTCACGCAGAACAATAAAATGGAGACTTTATAGAAAAAATGTAAAGAACATGGACGCTGTCGGAATTGTAAAAAATGGTAATTTTTCGTGATTCCCTCACTATATCATAGAAACCTATCATTATTTCAACAGCCAAAAACTAAAATTTCAAGAATCGGTTTCATATAAAAAGGTAACAATCGATAATATTGAAATGGTAGAAATCCAGAAAAATCTTAGTTTGGAGAAAACATTAATACATAATACCGCGTTTCTAAGTACTTCACAATTACTATCATTAGTAGTAAAGTCACCACCACCCGTACAAATTCCACTGATCCTTAACCAAACTCCAATTAACTTAGTTATAATTTACTTGCAAGATGGGAAGGACTACTCATCCCTATACTGGTAGTGAGAAATAACACAATATTGTGTGTGCCAGGTTGAAATAAAAATCTGTATTTTAAATTAAAAATATGGTTTCAAATTAATCAACTACCTTTCTTTATATGCACTTTCAATAAAATTATGAATATGAAATATTGTTTAATAAGAAAATTTTATTTAGTTAAGTGATATTCTATATGCGTGAAAAAATTTATATTATAAAAATAAATATAGTAATTGGAGCATACTGTGTCATTAACAAAATAATTGCAATATAATTTATGTAATGATTGAATCCTCGGCCGTTGAATCAGTAGAAAAAATATATACTTTCAATTACAAAAATTAGAAATACATGACAAATGCTTAGTTTTATTATTAAGAATTATACTTTTTAGGATTCTGTGATGGAGTCATGTTGAGGGAAAAAGAGGTAAAGTTTGTAAGTTTGGATGTAGGAGGCAGTCTCCGAAACTACTCATCCGATTTCAAAAATTCTTTCACCAATATTTATAATGGATTTAAGGATGGATATAGGCTATACATTATCCCGTAAAATAAAATGACACCTATTTTACAACTAAAGTCAAAGAAAAAATGGTCGAGCGAAACGTTTTTATGAACGCTGCCTTAACGGTAAGAGATATTTTAATACCCTCTATAGAGAAGTTATAGAACTCAAAAGGTTATATAAAAAATCTACGATGACATATACGTATCTTTATGGGTCAAAACACAAATTGATAAAATATGACTAAAAAAATATTTACTAAAAATCTACGCACGTGAAGCCGCGCTGGCACTGCTAGTTTAAAAATAAATTATAAATAAATTTTAATTTATTTTTTACGACCTGTCTAGACTAGTTTGGCAACAAAATTCATCCGTCTGCTATACTTATTTTCAGTTGTATTATTAAAGGCCGTTATGCAAACTGGTGTACAAAAATTTTTCCTCATATTTTGTATCTAATTGTACCCCAAAAACCCTTTATATTGGTACCTCAGCATATTTGATCAACCTATTGCGATTTTTTTAATTTACAAATCATTCAAAACAATATTTTTTTGTTGGTGTGTTTACACCTTTGAGTCTCGGGTACATTCGACTGGTGTAAGATGGAAAAACGTGATAAACACGTGGCTCTCATATGTAGTTGTTGATGTTTGCCACTGCAAACTTTTCCCCGAGTTCTTCAGGCTTGTGGTCGTTCATTTGTTGAATTTTTTTAAGAGAACTACGGATTACGGACTAATGTCTTTTTGATTTGAACTTCATTTCAATTTGTGCTTTCGAACTTACGCCACATGAATATCTTAATAACTTCGTCATTAATTCACTCATTTAAATTAATATTATTTTAAACAAATTATTGATAAATTTGACTTTAATATTATAGAGATAATTGAATGAGGTCATTAAATTGGATGGAATACATAATATCTTTAATTAAATTTAATTACATTAAATTATAATTACCATACATAGCTCTGAATGGCGTACCAGATGGACCGCGCCCACCAGGGAGACCCCCGAAGCGATGGTGAGATAGTTGGAATTCAGCATCACAAGAGGAAACTCCTGCACAAACAGACTCTTGAGTCTAAACCAAGTTGAAGAAGATGAAGAAATTATAATTTTAGATTTTTACTATAGTTTTGAGAGTATTAGAATCTCTTTCTTGTTGATGAAAGATTTTGATTCACTCGAGTAGTAAAAAATAAAATTATAATTAAACTCAAGTAGAGATAACATAATTACCATTTGAAATTTAAACTATCATTTAAATTTTTTTAATTTACCCTGATAGGTGGTCCGTAAGTGACATTAGATTACAAAGTATAAATATTTTATGAACATTTTGAAGATGTGATATTCTTTATGATAAGATTTAAAGTGTTGCAATTTATAAAGATGTTGCAGATAAATAAATTATACGCAAAGTATTGCCTCGCTGGTGTGGAATATGCTGGTTCCAAGGTCAACGTCGTGCAGTGTACGACAAATAGCGATCATCGGCACAACATATATTTTTTTGTTGAACGTATAATACACGCAAAATTATCTTCTTCTTTTTATGGTGGTATGCTTTTATCAACATGAATATGCGTAACAAGATGGCAAGTTTCCTCTCAATAATTGATACATCATACTTGCAAAAGATTAACTGAATCATCCACCTACAGGACAGAAGTAGATGTAATGAGGTAGAAGCAGTAAAAAATATGAAATCAAAGGCATATGACAGTTTTCAAATAATTTATTTTCAGCTTACAAACATAAGTTAGGGAGACAAAATTAGTAATATGAAAATTAATAAATTAAAACGACCGTATTATGAGTATCCCGTTTTTTCGGTATTTTTATCACCGGATTGATTTGATTTTTTTTTCAAAAAGCTATATTACACAAATAACATTGATAATTTATCGCTATAATTTTTGACAATTTCGGCAGCTATGACCTTAGTATATTTTTTTTCTCAGTTTCAAAACCAAAAAAATGTGAAAAACGGGATAAAATTTACAATTAAATTTAATGTTCGCGTTTCGAAAATGGGTATTTAAACAGTAAAATTTAAAAAAATCTTACTTAACAGCTACATAAATAACAATAAATCTTTTGCAATTTGTGCATTTTTCTTTATTATTTTAAACTTATAAATATACTTAGTTATTTATCAATATGTTTAAGCTCAGTAATAATAAAACAAAAATATCAAATCATGATACGTAATACAGAATATTATTAGGAATATAAAAAAATCATCAAAAATATTACTTAATTTATTCCTTGATGGGATAGACATAAAAGTGATGGTTAGTACAATGACTACAATTTCAAAGCTTTTTGTGCTCTACATAAATATAATCTAACGGTAAGTATGTACGTGTATTTAAGTATGATAATAAATTACACAATATGGAACACAATTTTGGAAAAATAGAATTTGTATATAATTAAAATATTTTCGATTGAATTCTGGTCTATTATATTGTGATTATATCAAACACAATGCCCGACATGTCTAAAACCAGTTAATCGATTATCATTGTTTGAATATGCATTTTTATTTATACGCAGCGTTATTTAAACCATTTAATTCAACTTTTATCGGATAATTATATTATAATCTATGTTTTTGCTGCTTATATAAACGACAAAATTTTTCTTCTTTGTTTTTACGCTATCTACAAAATATTTTAAAATAATTTTTATCAAATTGATTTTTCTTCTATTCGGGAAATATTTACGAATTAAAAAAAAATACAATCTTTCTTAAAACTCGGGTTAGTCACTTTTCCTAACACCTGCTCTTCCACTTTCCATGGCGTATATAATCTACGGGGTATATAACCTTCGATATAACTTTTATGCGAATGAAAAAACAATAATAAAAATAGTCTTATTTAAAGATAATAAATATTTTATACATCATAAATATGAACTATTCTATCTACTCACAAACATCGAAATATAAATATACAATTTATATTCAAACTGGTAGATATATGAAATATATAATGAAGACACGATCTACTTCTAACACATAAAAAAGCTTAATTTTTAAATAAGCAAATTATAATAATATTTTATTTAATCATTCTTAATTCTATAATAATCGTAAAGGTTTTAAATACTTCACGTACATTGTGCACGCAACTAGTAGAAGGTATATTTTTACATTTTTATATATATATATAATGAAACATTGCATACTTTACATTTGATTAGGAAACATCTTTATAAAGAAGTGCAGTTATTATGAATTCTGGAATAAATTTGATATTGTTTTTAATGATGCCATAAATCGTTTTAATGTGCAATCATATAACAAGTAAAATTATCCACATAAATCGTATTATAAATAAAGTAATATCGTTCAGCTATCAGAATGGATTGATATTGTCGTATGTGGAAATAATAGTGGATTGTGAAAAAACTGTCAATATGTTATATTCAATATTTTTTTACGGACAAATATGTAACATAAAATTACAATTTTTAAGATTGAAAAACACAATATGTTAAGTTTTTTCCCACTATACCATTGCATTGGTTTGAAATTGAGCGATTACTATATTTACAATGAATTTTTGAAATGATTGTATTTATTTCATGAGACAGTACAATTTTTTTTGAGAATTTTACTCTTTTTCAATAGTGCAAAATATTGTATTGCTGTACCATTTAAAAAAAATGACTGTTATATGATTTTTCATGAATATTTAACGATCAAAGTCCTGATACTAAAATTTGTACAATTAAAATATTCTTATCTTTTGACCACATCAGTTATAATTTTTAAATTTATGCATACTACGTTAAACTTTTTCAAAAATGTTTTTTATATTAAAAATCGATGACAGCCGATACACTTCTTGTGTGGACAGAAGATTTTATTTCTTAATAACAAATATAAAGGAAAAATTCTTCTTCCTTACCTAATAAACGTATTGTTTATTTTTGTAACAAAATATGCAGTGATTAAAATGGACGTTCTTAAACGATACGTATGTACATTATATTGAAAAAAAAAAATTAAAGATTCCTAAATAATATTTTTAATCACTCACGTGATAACATTTATATTTTGGTACATGATAATTAATATACGAATTAAGTATGTTGAAAAGAAACAAGCGCAAAGATAATTATCAACATTTCATTAGGCAATAAAAGACTTTTTATCAAATCTAGAACAAGTCTACTAATATATAATATGCTATTATATATAGTAATTATAATTATAGTTTTCAATTATAATATCAATATTATAGGTAGATTCCAACAATAATCGAGTGTAAAAATATTATCTTGTTGTGGAGTACATTTCTTGTTTATTTCTCATAGATATACCAATGTAAATGAGAATAATTGTTAACATATAATCCTACGTGTATAATTTTCATCTAAAAAATACGTGATTTATTTGTCTAACACAATTATTTTAATACTTAAATCTAAACACCCAAACATTTCAAAATAATACTCAGAAATATATCTCAATCACACAAAATTAAAATAATTATAATATATTATATTAATAATCTTTGCTTACGCCTACATAATTTAATTTTATAATTTAAAATTAATTACAATATATTCGTTAAGCCTCAAGTGGCATTGTTTTCTTTATAAATAAATGTAACCAATATCGTGGGGTATTTGGAAACACTGGATTTTTTTTTGGATTTTTGCTTGGTTTCCAATACTACGATAAATATATATATTATATTGAAGGTATTTTATTATTAAAATCTATTTTCACTGAATATTATTACACTGCATATGATCGTGTAACTAAAGCATACGCTTGTTATTTTTACACCTGTAATTCTTTTTCAAATTTGCGAGTAACAAAATGTCAAGGTTCCGAAATAAGTAAATTAAAAATGTAAAACACTGAATCTAATTTACACAATTTTTCAAGATTAACTCTTCTAATATGTACGAATGTTTTACCAAAAAAGTAATGATATTAGTATAAAAGATTTTTCTGACCTAAATATTTCATATTCATAAATAAAACTTTTATAGACATGTATTGAGTTTCAAAAAATTACAGTAAATTTCAATTATTTTATTTTATATATTCTAATTAAAAGAGAATAAGTATTTTTGTAAAGCCAGTGTTGTGTTTTGATTAAAACCCCATATTTTTTATAATTTTGATAAATGAAATTGAATAAACGAGTGGTGTGGGAAAAATGAATCGTAGAAGAAATTATTTACTTGGGTTCTGCAACACCATTTGATATCAGTTTAGGGTTAAAAATAGAAATTTAAATAAATGTCACTATTGAATTATTAATTAATTAATTTTACATATTTTTTGTGTTAGCATAACTATTATTATTTGGTATAATTTCTGTTTGTGCAAGTAACAGCAATAGGCTATCGCCACGCAGCGGAAATCAATTGAAATATCCTTAGTAAGAGAGTTTTGTGAGGAAACGCGTACATATTAATGTAGTATTGATCAGCAATGAAAGTCGTTTTATTAATTTGGTACGTATGATTATGTGGGTTAGGTATACAAAATGTAATAAATTTTGATATTATGCGTGATCTAAAAAATAACCCTTTCTTGTAGAAACATTCATATTATTAGAATAGGTACATTATATAAGATTTGCATTGTTTAAATTCATTAATTTTTTTACTGATAGTCGAGGAAGATGACTCTTATCCACCAGCTTCCTAATTTTAAATAAAATAATCACTACCTTCATTATTTAAAATTCAATGTGCACTTGATATATATACCTACAAGTTTACTTATTTTATGGAATGGAGTCCAACAAGTTCACCAACTCGGGTCAACGTGTATTCGTTAACTGTTCATTAAGGAGTTTTTTGGCACAAAAGCTTGATAGTTTTTCATGTGTTTGGAAGTGTATTATATGTTTTTGGTCCATTGAAAATATTTTGTGCGAAAGTTGTTTTCCTCTTCCTTGAACCTAATACGTTGTTGATAAGTTGTTATTTTCAATATCGTGGATGTATTAGATTAAAATTATTCTCGACAAAAATAAATATTAACGACGTCTTTGAACATATTGTTGTCAGCATCTAATAGACGACAACATCTTAAACGACAATATTTCGGCCAAATTATTTTATGTAAATAATAAATTCTTCTAAAGTGCAAAATGATTTCGTGGTGACATTATTAATATAAATTAATAAAAATTTACTTCGTTTTCGCCACTTGAAATTTATTGAAATATCAACACTATATTGAAACAACAATATATTGAAAATATCAACACGTTTCAGGTCCAATGGTACCCTCGTCAGGATATAACGTGTACTAACAAATTAAAAATCAAAAACCAAAGTATTTATAATACAAATGTAAAAATTATATATTTTATATATATATATAAATATATATTTAATTGTTTATCTATTTTTGATTTTTATTTTTTTAATATAGGTACGTTGTATCCTAAGGAAGGGACCGTTGGCCCTGAAAAATGTTTATTGTTTCAATATATATATATAAGTGTTGAAAACAAAATACATTTTTATT
>JADDOH010018386.1:0-22601 GCA_016648135.1 Agrypnia vestita
CCTATTTTTATAGCACAAGCGTTTAGCTTAGTTTGAAAATAGTAAGAATATTGGTGCGACACGTATTCCGTGTTCGCGTCTCTATTTAAAAAAAATATATATCTATACACGAGAATATGTGTGTGGAAGTCTTTTTTATACGAAGGTCCAGGGCTTATAACTTTTGTGAGCTGACTTAAGTGATCACTATACACAATGCAACATCCACACATTAAATACATTTATACAGTAAAAAGAATATTGCTTAATATTCCACTTTAAAAATATAGAGGCATCGTTACCTGCTGCGAAGTCTGTGTATACTACTTCATTAGAAAATACTAGGTACAGATGTTTTTAGCATAGTCCTTTCATATAAACGACAGATTGTCAGATTTGGAACATATATAAAACTTAAAAAAAAACGATGTTGAGAAAATATATCACATATTTTTCCAACTTCGTCTCTGTGATATTTCTATAATTTATCTTAATTAGAAAAATAAACTTTTTTTAAATGCATACTCATTTTCAGCAATAAAAAATATATTTTATCATAAATATATTTTGTCGGCTTTCACTTTCACTTGGCTCGAAATAAAAGTGTATAGGGGAGGAATCTCTTACCTTTCTTATTTCACACATTTGTATCGATCTATTTGTGTACGTATACTCTCTTTATTTGTGTTCGGCAACCACCCACCTCATCCCTCGGTAAATTTTTATCCCCATCCTCCCACCCCCGCCGCCCCCTCCCGCACCTCGGGGCAGGATCGATTAATATGACGGCTAATGGCCATGTGCAAATGAGCAGATTTTATTTGTAATTGCGGGCAATTTAAGTAGGAAATAAATGAGGTATTTAAAGTAAATGTAATCTTCATTTTTGATTTCACAGTCTAAATTGTTCAAAAAATACAATATACGCGCTCAATTAATCGTTTTATTTAACATTTTTAATACATCATTATCTGTAACCCGTCAAAAATGACGGTGCTTTTAAATGCCGGTTCCTAAAGAACAAGTATTTACTTACTCATAACCGACACCCATTAAATAGTAATAATGATTTTTATAAAAAGATTTCAACATTTTTTTATATTTCCTCTGCCGGCAGTTAATGGTACAATTTTAAACCCTGGCGCTTTTGGTGATTGTGCGTGCGTAAAACTAACGTGACAACATAATTAAATAATTAATATTATAAATAAAATAGATATCAAAATGAAATCAGAAATAAAATGAGAAAAAAACATTCTGGTACCAAGAATCGAACCGGAGCCCCTTGGATGAGATCCAGGTATCCTAGCCACTAAACAGTATAGGAGATGTCATTAATTACAGAGAAAATGTTTATAAAGCCAGTGTACTTACAGAAAATATATTTTGCGCTCTATAATAACTCTTTTTTGTAGATAAGTTCTAGGTATATGTAGTCTATTTTTAAAGGGTCCCGCACATACGATTTCTGTAGGTTTTCGGCTTCGATTTTGCTTGCTCGGGGAAACTACGAACGTTACACGAAGTTACGGGGGCAGATAGACGGACGGACAGACAACGAAATTATTAAAATTGTGATTTTAATGCTATGAATAATGACGTAATATAATATATATTCCAGATTTAATAAAAAAGATGGATTTATTCATGGGGTCACCTATCGTGCATTACTCAAAGTTTTTTTAGATTCATTGCAATTTACTGACAATTTTTGGTCATGGCACTTCAAGCATGTATCGTGTACATCAATGCATTATCGCTATATATGCGAGAAAGAGAAAGTTATATGGCCGCTTCACGCTGGGCAGTAGTGCAACAACGCATTTAACGTCGGTTGATTCGTAATAAAGAAGTGCATCAGTACATTCTTGAAGTGCCATGATCAATGTAAAGTTGAAAAATGGAAAAAGAGATCATTTATACAGTACTATTTCTCTCTTCCCGAGAAAAGAAAAGTTCCAGACTTGTATCCCGGCGGTTACCAATTTTTATTCGAGAAATAGAATTTTTCTGTATATCTTTCTATAATTGATTCTAATAAACCTAATTTATTTTAAATACCCACCATAGAGGTAGGTATGCTGTTGTATCAGAGATATTTCAGATCAAATGAAAATGGATGGATTTATTTATATATACAAGTTGTGTCCATTTTTTTTTCAAATGAAGAGGACCCAACAACAGAAAAATTAAACACCAAATCATTAAAAAAGTTTAATCCTTTTTTTATTATTAACAACTACTTGCCAATGCTCTATAAGTTTTCGATGCTTCTGCGAAAAAAATATTTATTCCTTTGATGTGTCAAAAGTGCTCACTTTTGTGTTCTTGACATTCCATTTTGAGGGCTGTAATTAAAAAATACTAATAAACGTAACGTAAAAATAAACACAAAATCTTGTAGAGCAAACAGTTTTCTTTCGAATGATGCATGTATAACCTACACTAATCTGTTTTATTTTTGGCGCACATTGTAAAATTGAAAAAAACGGACACCACTTTTGTTAACTCCTAATGTACATATTCTGTAAATATTTCCGATTGATTCATATGATAACTTTTACAAATATATTTATTAAATAAAACATGACGGATGTGGTATCGACTGATGTCAACGATTCCTCTTAAATAACACCAATTATCGACTAAATATTCGTTAATGATTATCAACATATTTCTACAAATTTTATAACATAATTATTTAAAACAATAAAGTTTTTGGATTAAATTGTTCTTTTTTCTCGAATTTGAGTATTTTTTTATGCGATATATGTGATCGCGTTATTACTACTAACTATTATTAGGGTTACCTCGGTCGGTACAAGGTATCGGAAGACCTCTGCTTTCTCGACGGTCGAGCGTAGCGTGCAGAGGTCCGGTGAGAGACAGGCACAGGGTCATGTCCGGTTTAATTTAGGTATATTAATTAATTAAGATGAATCATACAAGTCTCACAGAGACGAAGCTATTTATATGGGAAAAAATTTATGGAAGTCTTCTTTTATATGATGGCCCAGGGCTGACGACCTAAACCTTTTTTTGTAAAATGTTGTATTATCATAACACTAACTAATATCGAATATTGGATATTCACTCGCTTCAATACAAGTCAAATACAACGGTTAAAATCTTGCAGAAATTTGAAAAATATTTTTTTTAGGTTTTTATCATTTTGCTCGACTAGGAGTAAAGCGAGTGAATTTTTAATATTCGATATGAATTATTGTAAAGATAGTTCGTTGATTTGTAGAAAATAAGACAGAAAGATTGAAAAAATGTAAACGTTGAATTCGTTAATCTCCATAACTATTGATATTAGGACATTGTTGCTTGAACATCGTAATATGGACTGGAATCTATCTACCTGTAAAATATATATATATATTAAAGGAAAGTCTCTTATTTTAATTGATTAATATTTTTATTTCATTTTTAAAGCAATCCACTTTTTATAATGCAATAGTCACGAATACCTTCGGGTATCTACCGCTAGAGGACGCCAGAAATTAATTTATTTCATTGTAATTTTTGGAAACGTTTGATACAACACATATATATTAAAGGAAACACATTCTTATTGTGAAGTTGCAATTTCAGAACAAAGTTCCGTGAATTATTAAACAATTTTTATTAATCATTTAGAAAAGACATACAGAAAAAATCAAATTAACGAAAAAATACTTCATAGAATAGCATGTGAGGTCCGTGGTTCGAGTCCCGGTGGCATTTAAATATTTTTTCGTTAATTTGATTTCTTCTGTATGTCTTTTCTAATTGATTAATAAAAATTGTTTTTTTATAATATATATGTTTGTTATAATCGTAAATGGTAGAGTACTTCCCCGGAAAGAAAATGATCCGGTTGGTAAAATTTTCCGATTCGTTTTTTTTGTATCTTTCTTTCTGATTAATTTTATGTGCTTTTTGAATATGAGAAACATAATTAAATAAAGTTTAATAATAAAATTGGTGTAATTGTACCTGATCCCACAAAATCTATTTAATTTTTTAATATTTTGAGGATGGGAATGCATTTGAATAACTGTTTTCTGTTATTTCTATTTCTGAATTGTGAAATCTTTAATAGATGTGATGGTGATAAAAAGTTGAATAGAAGTAAAATATTTATTTTAAAAAAGAAATACATTTATTGTACTTAAATTATTATTTTTTACTTATTATTTTTTTATTTATTTTATATACACCTATCTAAAATGTACACGTGTAAAAAAATATTGTTCATCGTAATTAAAAGTTGATTTTAATAAATGAAGTATGCGTTATTTGACAAAAGTTTGTAAATAATAAATAAATAAAATACATTGAAGTAATTTTTATTTATTAATATGCTTTACTGAGTGTCTTAATTCCTCATTGTGCAAATCGTTGTTTCGTGTTTCGCACCACAGAAGTGTGGTTAACGCAGTTAACGTGGCGGTAGAAAAGAATGGTGTCTGAGATGAATTTCAAGTTTTTTAATCAGTGAAAAAGTTAAATTATAAAATATTCCCTCCTTAACTTCTTATATTCTGCTTCATTTGAAACACTCCATTTGTTCGTATAATTAATGTATTATTCATTATAAGTTTTGCTGAGTGAAGAATAATATACGAATAAGAGTTTTAAATAATCTACCTAATTAAACGAGTTTAAGGCTTCGTAATGAACCGTATAAATTAATACTAGATATAGACTTCAGGTATATTCTTGGCAAAATTGTTAATTCAAGCGTAGCAGACAGGTTATAGAGTAAAACTATTAATAAGTCATGATGTCGATCACTTGGAGTAATTGTAGTCGGTGAGCGGGACACGTAAGAATGAATATGTATTATTAGGGTTGAAACACACGCCATTGATGCGGGTACATTATATCGTGCCATTAAATTACATGCTCTGATTCAATATGGACATATAACGTATAAATCTTTTATATGCACTGTTTTCTTGGGCAGTCGGCATGACAAAGCCTCAAAAAGTTTGTCTGTATGTATGTTAAATTTAATAATTAAATTATATTTAATAATAATTAAATTTAATAAAAAATGAAATAAATGATGCTGAAAAAAATATAGTCTTTATATATTGTGCGTTTACAGATTTATTAGATATCTAAGCACCAATGCAGTTTATCTAACATCGAATTTAGATGAAATCACGAAGTATAATAATTAATTCGATGTATAAGCGCAATATTTATGGGTATAAAATATGTTTGTGAATATGGAGTGCAAAGCAAAAAAGAAAGATGTGTATTGAATAACTAAGGTTTTATTTGACATTGAATTGTTAAAAAAAAACTTTAATGTTATATTCATTTTAACATAATAATTAATTAAAAATGTTCTCAGGTTTTCACGGCCCTTCTGAATCTTCTGTGTACAGTTTTCTGGGATATTCCGCCGTATATGTAACCTCTCTGGCCGACGTTTCGGATTCCATTGCAGGGTCCACCATCGGTCGTGACAATGGGATCCGAAACGTCCGCCAGAGAGTACACAAATACACGGCGGAATATCCCAGAAAAATATATACAGAGAAAATAATTCGTATTATCTGACACCACCAGGCATTAATAAAATTCTTCTGAATAAAACATCTTGTAAGAAAGACCCTTTCTTAGTATTAAATAGACGTTTCGAGAATCCGATGGCATAATTTATTTATTTTAAATTTATATAAAAATGTTATATTCTATTCTTTCTACACGACAATATTTGTACGAGAAATTCCTGTGTGAAACAATTGATTTATCATGTTTCCGGAACATGCGCGACATCGCATGTTGAAGTACTAAAGTTAAGAAAAATAAATAGTAGGTACAGCTGGTAAGCGATAGAGGTCAAGCACACTGACCCGTTCAAAAATCCACACAGTCAATTTCAACGAATACCTTTACGTACAAATTTATTAAAATATCTTTTAACGTAAATTAAAATCTCATAAATTTCAAAGAGTTTTATCGTAATTATTTTTAAAATATACATATAAACGTACAAAGGTAATTGAAATTTTCTTGCATATTTTTCCATCTGGATTTAGCGAGCAGCACGAAATGCGAACAAAAAAGTTCTTCGGAGTTGCGCATTCATGTTTTCTCAGTAAAAATACTTTGCAGATGTAGTTATTTTCTTTTAAATTTCCCATAAATGCAAAATGAATATAATTACCATCCCGGAAAATTAACAATAATATTATTGAATGTCTCTCTTATTTAAAGCAAAATTTGTTTTTTCCTGGTCAAATCCATTATTTGTTAAATGTAAATTTAACATGTTTTTGTCATATTTGTTTTTGAATTGATAAGTTAATTAATATAAGCGCTCGAACTTTATTGCTTCATTGTATAATAACTGGTTACATAAAATATATATAAAAATGATGATATCGATAGTATACACTGTCAACATAACGTAGTAACGTATATTTTAAATAAATAAAAATAATGATAAATTAAAACATTGAAACTAGACAAACTTTCCAACAAGAAGATCTTTCTCAAGTGTTTTTGCAGTATTCCCGTCCCCTTTCAAGAAACAGAACAACGTTACTCGAGTACCCCGGCAAATCCTTGTAAGTCTTCTTCTAAAAGGTACTCTAGGATTTAGTTTCAGATACTCGAAACCGAGACTTGTGTTCCCTGAACAATTTCCGGAAAAACTTTAGCCTTCCGGTATTTTCAATAGTTCTTTAAAAACATAACAAACCATTAAATCTAAAGCATTTTTAATTACGTAACAAATATTTAAAATAACTGTATTTTAATTTGTTCACACCTTATTGTAATATTTATTATTTCTTTATTATTGGTTACTTCTTTAGTTAATTTATGTAAATGAATTATTTTATGAAATTATGGAAACCCACCTAAAAGAATCGTGCGTTTTATTTAATCCGGAAGAAAATATAATATCGTCTTATATTTAGCAGGATGAGACAAAACTCTAACGTTTTTTACACGATATATCACACCACCCTATTAGCGGCACCTTTAAGCAATCTTTTGACATTTGATAGATTTACCCATGAACTGGCTTCCTTTTTTATTTATGTAGCAGGCAAAGGTATTTTTTTAAGCACGTTTTTCATAATACAGTTGATTGACATTCATAATATAAATTTGTTTAAATTATCGGAATTAATTGATGTTGCATTAGGGATCAATTGCAATTTCAATTGAGAGGACCACGTTTAAATAAGTTAAAAATCCAGAAAGCATATCATTAAGATGGAGAAAATTATTATTTACTAGGTACGTTCACTGGAAGAATAAAAAATTAAAATCTAAATAAAATAAGATAGAAATAATTGAATATTTCGGCGTTAACTTTGTGGAAATCCATTATGAACAAATAATGAAATAAAACAATGAACTTTGTTTTTTCCACTTATACTTGAGCACTTGTTTCACCTGATGAAGGAAACGGACGTTTCCGAAGCATGTTGTGAAACAAGTGCTCAAATATAAGTGGAAAAAAACAAACTTCATTATTTTATTTCATTATTTGTTAAGATAGAAATATTGAACATTGACAACCGATGGTTTCCTTTAAAAAATAAAAATATAGTGCTGGTGCAAAGGTCTCAACCGTTTCAGTATATTTTTGAGTGCTTGATGATATCCATATCATTAACAATATTGATAAATTCTTTATATCTTTAACAATATTGATATTGATATTTTCAGAATAATATCTGCCGGATGAGAAAATTTATATAAGATCATTTTAATAAAACATATTTTCAAGGAAAACCAATTACAGTTTAAAAATGAGTTATTATTTAATTATCTTTGCAGCGTTCCAGAAAGTCATAAAAGTATTTAGGAAGAATTTAAAAAATGGAAGTACGAGTACAATTTTTATTAATTAAAATGTTCTATAAAAATTGTTTTTATCGCCAGACCAATTAATATGGATCATAAAATGTAAGGCTCACTGGTTCGCTAATTAAATGATTCACTAATTATGTTGCCTGATGGATTTTTCGTAAAACTGGGCCGGCTTCACGGCTTCACGGTCCACGGAGCATTCCGGGCAATGTGTCCACAGTATTTTAGGCAAAACTTCGGCCTACCTGGCTAATGGACGCTGATATTATTAGAAGTTAATTTAATATCATAATCCTGTAATAAATGTCAAGATTGAAGAAGGTCTCGCCAACATTTTTTATTATTTACCTGTTAATAATTAATTACAGAGTAAAAATATACATGCAGTATACATGTTTAACCTTTTGCATTCCGTTGGCGACAATATGTCGCTATATAGTGAATTCTTTTGTAACTCCGTTACAAATAAATTTGTAACCTAATGTCGCCGCTGTAGGTTACAAATAAATTTAAACAACACATGTTTTTTTTCTGGGATATTCTGTCGTGTTTCTACAACTTTTGTGTCTCATTGCATCCATTCTTCAAGGCTGTTGTGTGTTGGTGATGTTGTGGTTAAGTATTGGCTTGTAATACTGTTTCGAAAGCAAGATATTTCCTTGTCAATGTTGTGCTAAGTACTGGCTAGCAATACTGTGGCGAAAATAGGATGTGTATGTTATGTAGGTACTTCGTGGAAATACGTGTCGGAGGCATCTATTATCACTAGTTGTCAAACTCATACGAGAAGATTCTGAACGGCCGTGAGAACCTAATGACATTTTTATGTATTTTTTTTTCAAAAAATGGTCCAAATACCTATTAACACAGGTATAAACACATTAAATTAGTTATAAATAGTTATTGCTGTTATTCGGGTGGACAAATGTCAATTACGCAGTTTTAATTGCGCGAAAAATATGTCAGTTTACATTTTTGTGAGGAAAAGAAAATGGATACGAATTTCGAACTAAATGAAAGTGAATTTGTTTATAGTACCTATATTTGTGTGATGTTTGGCAAAACGAGTTAGTTTTTTTTAAGCATGGTGATAAAAACTACGAAAATTTGTCGGAAATGAGTGACAATCGGAGTTTTAGTGAGAATAAGATTTTATGAAACATAAAAACCAAAAGTGGGTGTTCTTGAGTCATCAAGTAGTAGTTCAATTGTTTTAGTTACAGATGATCCGCAAGAGGATGAATGGGAGGATAATATGCAGAATTTGCTCACTTATTTAAAAAAAAATATTATACATACCTACAATTTAAATTTTTTGCTTGAATTTGCATAAAATGCTCTGAAGTTGCTGGTATGTCATAACAATAATTGTCTGGAGTACAAAAGATTTAAATTGTTGTCAAAATATCCTGAATCCAACTTTATTATTTGTTCATATCCAACTCGTATTATGAAAACTATATTATATATGAAAACGATATTAATAGTTTACATTCAAATGAAATATATTTTATGTAGCTTTATGTCTTTTAAAATTGTTTAAATCTATATATTTTAATTTTTTTTAATAAATAGAGATGCGAACATGGAATACTTCTTACTATTTTCAAACTAAGCCAAAATCCTGTGCTATGAAAATAACTTGCTGGTGTCCTGGAATGGGGCGCGAACCACCGACCACCATATCCCTAAGCAAGCTACACTACACCAACGAGACCACTACACCAACAAGCTACTGTATTGAAAGTGCAAGAAACATTTAAAATTATTTTTTAGAGGATTACCTACATTATTTATCAATTAATATTTCCAACGGAATATACTTCTTATTGACAATATTTTGATAGTGTTTTTTTATACAATCATAATTATTTAAAATTTAATATTATACTTTGTATACTATGTCAATATTGTGGTGTCATTGGTGTGTATTTGATAGACTAAAGATATGTTTTTTTTTTTTTTTTAATTAAATCGAGATGTGAACACGGAATACGTGTCACATCAATATTCTTACTATTTTCAAACTAAGCTAAACGCTTGTGCTATGAAAATAGGACTAACTTGCTAGTCTGGAGTGAGGTTCGACCCCGCGACCTTTTATATTACTATTTTAGATATCAGTGATTAAGTTATGTTTACGAAAGTGTTAGCAATATATTTATAATATATTAAGTATTTTTTTGTGTTTGATTGAGGATTATAAAATTTGCATAATATAAATAGAAAAAAATATTCATTTTCCTTCGATTCAAATTTGAGATGCAGAAAAAAGTATCATATTTAGATTGAGACCATTTAACATAATCAACATTATTGAATTTTTGACTGATTAGAAAAAACCTAATCCGAATAAAAATGAACATTTTGAGTTTTGTTGCTTTTGGAAGGCGGCGTCTTACGCAAACGTAGGAACCGAATCACGAAAACTTTAAACGAGGTGCCATTCTTTTATTCAAATCAATCCACCCCCGCGCTGCCCCTGATAATGAAAAAAGTTTTTTTGCATTCGCATAAATTCGTTACAGCGCCGTTCCCTTTCTGTCGCGCGTCTTGCTGCCACGGCTCACCGCCTTAACAAGGGCCCCCCCCTTAATCCCGTGCGCCGCCGACACGGGGCCGCCGGCGCTCCCGGGCCGCGCCCCCACGGGATAACGAGGGACGACAAAAGAGGCGAAAGAGCATCTAAATGGAAATAAGGAAAAATGCTCATGGGTAAAGTTTTGCCGACAGCGCCTCCAGCGGGGTTTGTTTCTGCCCCCCTCGCTCGACCAAGGAGGAAAATCTTTTCAACATATTTATAATTATTTTAAAGTGAAAATCCACTTCTTGTGTGAAATTATTAGAATAAAATGAAATGATGAAATGAAATATCAGACGTGTGCAATAAGTAAACATTTTTTTGATATCATATTATGAAATTTAAATCTGAATAATATAATAATAATAGTGATGGGAATTTTTCGAGACGTATATTTTATTTATATCCTAAATATACTTTATGTAAAAATTCTTCTGAATTCCTCTTGTTTAGTTAGGTTCAGCTAATTTTGAAATACGTCGCTGATAAATATATATTATAGTTTATCTACACGACTAAGTGACTAGACGCTCTGGTTACAAATTTTACTCCATAAAAATATTATATAATGGAACAATATACTCACAATATAAATATATAGACAATGTTTTTGAAAACATTTAATATATTAAACTCACTCTTTAGATGACTAATAGTTATAAACATATGTTTTTATAACTACTAAACCCGACTTTTTAAATATACACGAGTGTATTTATAATGATATGTGTTTAAACAACTTTCTGTCAATTTTAAACAGTGACAAATGTGACACCAACTACATATTAAATCACGTATCAAAATGAATATCCTCAGAAAAGGGAGACCCACAAAAGACACCCTCACTTTAAATACACGAAGAAAAAACTTGGATTCTGAGATCTGTATAGATGTTTGAGTAGTAGTTCCATGGTGTGGTGATTTTAAACTGTTACATCGGAATTAATAAAGGATACACAATGTTAGCACCGAAAATTAAATAATATTGTTTTATTTAGCTTATATTCCACTTTTCCTTTAACTAAATACATCAAATAAAATCACAGTATTGCACTTAACTTCAACTCTTGAACCATTCGAGAATATTGTCACAATTAATTTATACACCTAGTAATAAACCGAATTTAAATAGAAATAAAGCACAACCGTTAAATATAAATGAAATTTACTAGTCTATTGATCGTGCCACGTCATCGGGCTAACTGTTATAATATAACATCATGCGATAACTTTGGCAATAGGATAACACCTTTCCATCCCCTAATTTGAATACCCACGTCGTAAACAGCGCTAAAATACTACGCAACTTAAAACAATATCACTTTTTAGATCTCTTCTCCCGGCTTTCTCACACCGACTGACGCTCCCTTCGCTAAATTCGTTTTGGAAATATTTTTTGTCTGCAAAAACAAAACAAAGAATCATATAATAAATGTGTGGCACCCCGCGAATGTGGGACACTGAGTAGGGAAGGGTTAAGGCAGTGTAAGACAATGAACAGCGAACACATGGGGTCTAAAACACCTCCGGAGCCGGGGAAGGTTGCCAAACAGGTTATTTCAGTTCGCATATCCTGACACGGACCAGGCTTGAGGGAGATCATTTCTCAACACTGAAACGTCAACCCTTTTAGTGCACGAATAAAATATTTGTTTAATTATGGTCAAAGCTTATCTTGCTCTATTGAAATTTTTGTAAGTTAAAAAGATAAAATGACTTAAAAGGCTGCACGCAACATTTATTTAATATACGGAATGTTTATCGTTCGGTGTCTTTTAAGTTAAAATGATATATACCACTATATGTTTCCAAACAAAATAACTTAAATGAATAAATATATTTATTTTATCCGAAAATAATATTAACAATAATTGGAGACACAGAAGAAAACTTGTCTTATAATAATAAAAAAAAACACACACACTAACCAAGCGAATGCATTTTATTTAATATATTATTGAATACAGGTGTATCTAAGAATCTTGTGACCAAATAAGAAAGGAATAATACTGCATATTTGGAATTGTTTTATTTGTTTAAAATATTATGAATAGAATAACTTAAGCAAAAAATGCATTAGATACAAGGGCGGCCCTCATAGCCCAGTGGGCAAGACACTGGCTTTTCACACCGAGACTTCCAGATTCGATTCCCGGTGAGGTGAGGTCACAATTAATCTACGTGATTTACTCAAGCCTGGGTGTTTTGTAATGTGTTTCGCTTCTGTAATTGGGCCTCTTGGCCTGTAGAAGTGTAAAATTAAGAAAATTTTTTTTTATCTTCTTTATGTCCGTGCCTGTCAAAATATGTGTAAGTAAAATTTTGGATCATTATAAAGATTGAATCATAATAAACCCGTTAATTTAACCACTGATTGAAATCCAGAAAACTGTCCACTTCACTACCAGAATACAGAAGCGACATTTATTAAAAGACCGTAAAAAAACAATGGGAATCTTTATTTGACTTTTTATTTAAAATTTGTAATTGTCATTGAAAACATTAGATATGATTCATAATTCTTATAGACTCGTATTATAATTATTATAAGTTGTTTTTAAAGCATATTTTGGAGAAACTTATTTCGAACGCTTGTTGAAACAATGGAATGCAAATGTTTATTTACATAAACATAACGAAAAAGTAACCCATAAAAACCAAGTTTTTATTATACTCCCTTTCTTTGTAAAATATAACAACAATTAAGATGAATTAAAACATATAACATAACACTAAACTTACAGTCATTTAATATATTTCTAAAATGTCAGATGTTTTGAGCTTTGATAAGACACTTCATGCTTTGAAGATTATATTCTAAAAACATTTGTCAGTCAATTTAGATTTTCGACATTCGTAGTGAAGTACCTATTGTGTTGTAAGTACGTAGTGAGTAATTCAAATTTAGAAAATATTCCAATTTAAAAAAAAACAATAAAATTTCTGAAAATCCGAAATTATACTAGAATTATTAATTTTTTTTAACGAAAATTTTAATAGATCTTTTTGATCGTCGCCACGAGTCGACTTGCCAAGTTTCAGCTCGATTGGATCACGGGAAAAGGGTCAAAAATCGATCCAAAATTTTTGTTGACGGCAAGCCGGCAAGCAAGCAGACGAGTTAATATAAAGGGAGTAATAAATCAATTTTAATATAGGCACCTATTGCACCTTCTTCCCGGAGTAAAACAGTTTTTTCGCATTTATAATTTAACTATTCTTTATAAATTTTACTTGTTGGTAAAATATCAGCTATAGTGTCAAATCATGTTTTGTGGAAAATTTATGCTGTTGATTGATATTTTCGCTTAGTCCTGTATATTATTTTTTGCCTACATTTGAAAATATATTTAAAATTGTGTCTTTTTTATACATAATTGTTCATTTTACCACTCTATTACTACATTACCTTGGTTTACCTACATATTTCTACACCAAAGAGTTTTTAATAAAAAACTTTATTTTTAGATTATTACATTATATAATACCTACCTATATAAATTTTTATCATGGGGTCCGCTTTAGAGCGTTATAATACTATATATTGTTAAACAATTATTTTTAATGACGTCTGGCAGCAATAAATATTTGTTATCGATGTTTATTTGAATATATATGATTAAAATTGGTCTTCGCTCTAGTTTCACACAAGAAAACTTATTGTTATAACGCATATAATTATAATAAAATACAAATAATTTTATAAGGTCAAATTTTGTGTCCCCGGAGCACCCAGAAGCTGTTCACATATAAATCAAAGCGCATTAATTCACAAACAATGACGAGATATTTCTCGCCAAATTTTCTCATACAACTACAACTTGCCAAACGCAACCGACGGAATATTATTATTCATGGAATTATCCCCCGATAGCGCTTCCGAAAAATAACTGCCGTCCCCCCAAAAGTAAAATACATCTCAGTTATTGTTAATAATTATTCTCGAAGCTCTTTAGTTTTTAGCTTTGGCGTATTATTTTTTGTTTCCAATTCTATACAAAGCCCGATGCGGTGTTGTGAAATTATTCTCATTACCCCTTTGGCGAGTTTTAATATTATGCATAGGTGAGTTCCTTTCAGAAACCTGTTTGGGGCAGAGATGACGGTGTGACACTTGTGTTTTTTCTCTTCCGCGATATATTCCGAGCAAATTTGCATATTCGGAGTTTGCACCGCGTCTAAACGTGGTATCCCTTTTTTATTAAATATTTTTACGACAGGAAGGGTGAGAAGTCGTGGATGTATGGTTAATTGCTATCGTGAGGACAAATAAATACAATTTCTTAAACTTTGTTAGAAAAAATAGAAATAATGACAATCTAAATATAATAATTTCGTTTTCTGTCTGATCGGCAGTTTGTCTGTCTGTCGTCCGTAAAGTGACTTCCTGGAATTAAAACTTTAGATAATTAGACTGTGACACGCAATGACCACGCGGCTTAAGCAATACGCAAATGTTGAAATTACACGGTCTTGACATTTTCATATTATTATTTTATTATATTTAGTTTTAGGTTTAATCGAATAGTCAATTTAAAAAAAAAAAGTTTTCTATTCGTGAATTTTCAGCTTCAAAATCCTGCAATTATTATGTCACGTGATTTTTCACGTATTGAATAATTTGTTTTTAGACGGTATACATATAGGGTGTTTTTTTATAAATATTAATAAAAATATCACCAGGCCGATGATGTTTTTATTAATCCGAAAATCTCAATGTATCATCATTATTATTAACTGTTAGCGTTAACGGATCGACGTAAATTCTTCAAAATTGAGTTTAATTATACTATATACTCCTCGAGTTACGGAAGTTACAGAACCGCTCATTGACGAGTGAAGTTATAGTTAAAATGGCTTGGTTGGAACTACATATAATTAATTAATTAGGTACTGACCTGGCTTGGTTGAAATTACATATAATTAATTAATTAAAAATTACGTAGTGTTTGACGACTAAATTGCCGTGCATTCGTTTATTCAAATATACAGAGCGTCTCGAGGCTAGCAGAAAAATCTTCGGGGAGTTTTTCTTATTCAATTTTAAATAGGAAATATTCTGTACACCTTGAATGAATGTCAAAAAATTAAGAAATAAGTAACATTAAAGTTATACTTCCGACTTATCTATTGTAAAACGTCAGACTATCATAGAAGTAATTTATATCGAATATTAAAAATAGATTCGCTTTGATATAAGTCAAATAAAATGAAATATATATATATATATATATATATATATATATAACCCGCAACAAAATCTGTTTTTACATAATTTGACTCAAAGCGAATGAATTTTTAATGTTAAATATAAGTCACTCTAACGTTTAATAGAAGATATGTCAGAAATATTGAAAAAAAATGTAGTATTTGAATTCGCTTTTCTTCTTAACTGTTGACATTTTATCCAAAGTGTAAAGAATATTTTCTATTCAAAATTAAATAAGAAGGACTCACTCGAAGTTTTTTCCACTATCTACGAGACATCCGTATGGATTACAAGCGCACTATTGATTAAAATAAATGTGCATTAGGATTTTTCATCTCACATAATATTCAATTATTCTTCCCATCAAGTCGACCTTTCGTATGGAAACTTATGCCGAAGCATATTTGCCCACAATTTTCTTTTACGAGTGAATGTTGTTTATGGAGACGAGACTTTTCACTCACAGATCTCTAAAGTTTTATTTTATTTATGTTTTATTTAATGCTTCAATAAATCCCGTATTCGTGCTATATTTATTGCATCATTATTTTTTAATATTATGTTCCTTCTTGCATCTGTCGAAAAAAAATTACTGCAGACCATAAACACGAAAAAATTGTGAAATTGCAAATTACGTGATTAAAAATATGAAAAATTATTTAATTTCCTGTTGTACATTGCATAAAATATCTCAATGTTTTCCTGCGTAATACACGCAGAATTTTTTAAAAATAAATAAATTGCAGTTGCGAACACTTAGAAAAGGTAAATAAATATGTATATTTGGGACTAACAATGGACAAAAATTTCAACTGGACACATGTAAGAAACTAAGAACCCTACTTGGTAAACCCTTTCATCTCAAATATTGTATTCCAAGACACACACACACACACTTCTTTTAGAAATGGTAATTTCGGCCACACCGTACATAGAAAGCCCACTGATACAAATCGATACCTCAATGGACAATCGAATCATCATCCCGCGCAACTGTCATCCATTAATACATTAGTCACTAGGTCATTAAGATTATCAGATAAAGAGCATATTAAAGACGAGCTGAATAAATTAACAACAGCCCTCGTGTTCAACGGATACTCTTAATCAATTATTAATAGAACCATCAACCGCGAATACAATAAAAACTCAGAAAGTAAAGTTACAACTGAACCCCCAAAGTCGCTAGCTTTTCTTCCATACATAAAAGTATGGAAGAACAGCTACCGATAAAATTAGTCGTTTATTACGCAATAACAATATTAAAACAATTTTCCGAACAAATAATAAAATAAATTCATTACTAAGAAGCCACAAAGATAATATATATACCTTTAGAATCTAGAATTTGGAATAGTCCAAAACGCTTTACAAGCATCTCATAATTTCATAATCTCGAAGAATTTACCTATGAAAGACGTCACGCAACGCGGGGTCAATTAAGTCAATCAATCGTCAAATGCGTAGTATTTTAAAGTTTTATTTGTAAACTACAACTCACATATGAAACAAGATGCGCAAATTAAACATATATACAACTTCAAAAAATTTGATAGCCTGCCATGGATGGAATTGGCGAACGTTACATTGTGTAAAGTGATCACTTAAGCCAACAGTACGATAGGTCGTAAGCCCTCTGTCCACCCAAAAAGACTTCCGTATCTTTCCCATTTAAAAAAACCTTCGTCTTTATGAGACATCTATAATATATCTTGATATTATTATAGTGTATATTTAAACAAGGCGGGAATTTTTTTCAAATTATATATTTTCTAAGAATTGATGTCGTGTTTCTTTTGCCATTTTCTTTGGGTAGTTTTGAAGTCGCTAGTGCAGTTAAGTTCTACTGTTGACACCCCACAGTACGGTTTTCGTGCCACATTATGCAGAAACTGCTAGAGTTTGTGCACGCAATTGGCCATTGTTGTATGACTAATTGATGGACGAGAGCACAGCGGTTGGAGTTAGTGATTTCTCGTCACGCGGTCACAGATACTATTGCCCGCGATATGAACTGCACTGCACTATGCGCTGTCATTCTACAACTTTAAAATATTACATGATTTTTTTTTAAAACCACGCTCTATTTAAATGTTCTAAAAAGAAAATAATAAATTTACGGCTAAATTTTTTTGCCTCACTCTCCAAATAACAGATGGGCGCTTATAATATTGATATATATTACAGAATTCTGTTGTTGATGGAGGGAAAGCGCCCACGCGTTTATTTGGAGAGTGAGGCAAAAATTTTTTGGGTTAAAATTTATTTTTTACTTTTTAGTACATTTAAGTATAAGTAAGAATGGTTCCTTAACAAAATATTTTTTTCATGTAATAAGTTAATTAATTTTTAGTTACCCAGCGTACAACGTCACTTCGGTAGGAAACTAGCGCCATCTCGTTAACTAATTTCCCATATAAAACTTTGATTAATTAATTATGTTGAATTAATTTATTAATCTGATAATTGATTCATATATTGTCATCAAGAATACGTCTGTATGGAAAATTTCAGCTCGATTTGAAAATGGGAAGCGGATCATAAGATTCCGTCCAGACAAATAGGTGAAGATAATATAAACGTGGTAAAATGAACGTTTGGATTTCTGAGTACCTTAATTAAAAAATACTATGCTCAATTACATTATCATATTGTCACGAAACTGTAGAAACGGAAAGAGTATTTTCGATCATGAATATTCAGAGTTCGAGGATTTGCTAATACTCTGAATATTCGTAACAAATTGGAAATTTCTAGAAAGGTCTAGAATGAACGATGGAAATGCTGACTAAATTCGCGAATCTTCTGGAAACCCAAAAATGTGTATAAACGGAACGACGTCATTGCGGAATACAGTTGTTTTGGCAAGCAAAACAATTCCATATAAGTGAAACAACGAAATAAATTACGAGAGTTGTTAGTAACAAATTGGAAATTACTAGAAAGGTCTAGAATAAACAATAGAAATGCTGACTACATCCGCGAATCTTCTGGAAATCCAAAAATGTGTATAAAGAGGACGATATCATTGTGGAATACAGTTGTTTTGACAAGCGAAGCAAGTTCATAAAATTAAAATAAATAAATAAATTACGAGAGTACCTACTGGACGTTCGATAGTTTTCGATAGCGATCAATGTGATAATGAACGGCGAATAAAATATTTACGAATATTCTAGTGTAAAGTGTTCCAGACCAATGTGGAATTTACTTTTATAATTAATAAAAAGCATTTATTATTTTTAAATGTTTAATTTGTCTAATAATATTAATATATTTTTGTACAAAGCATTAAAATGAAAGAAAATTGAGCAAGCAAAATAATTATTTTTGTAAATATCGATATAAAAAACATCTTAAACGAAGCAGGACTTCCGGGACACAATGGAAATCTGGTTTCAAACAGCAGATGGCAGTGAAAATAAATTGAATGCTGTGGAAGTGAGATCACGTAGGCGTACGACACAAGTGCTACGGCGCCAGAAAAAGTGAAGATTCTATTTGGAGTCTCCACAATCGATGAACTTGCATGCGAAGATGTATGAATGTGGATGAGGCAAAAGTTATATATCAGCACAGATGAGTGTGGCGACATGGTTCTCAGATGCAGCATCGACCAGCTATTGCGCTAGAGCGAGACACCGCGAAAGAATAACCGCCCGCATACAAGTATCCGGTATCCATGTGCATCCGGTATCGATGGTTTATTTTTTATTAAATACATATACGTTACTTTACGACGTATCCGTGTAACACGTTATCAATTACATGATAAAAATATAACATTATTGAAAAACAAAGGAATCGGAATCGGTCGATTCTGACGACTCCCGCTCCTAAAATCGAGTTAAAACGCTGATTCAAACAGTAATATGCATTACCAAAAAATATTAATCAAATTCAAATAAATATACTTTATAGTACAAAAGTGGAAAACCTATTCGCGTTCTCTCGATATATTGTTTCGGTTTATTCCTGTTTATTAATAAGAATTTTTAACTGACCACATTTTTAGCTTCAGTCTAAAATATTAAAAAAACACGTCTTGAGGTGAAATTACAACGAAAATTTTGCTACATAAATTACCCTATCCCAATTATAATAATTTCGTGTCTGTCCGTCCGTCCGTCCGTCCGTCGTAACCTCGTATGACATTCGTGACGTCTTTATAGTATATATATTTTTTCTTGTCGCACTTTCACTTTTCACTTATCGCCCTTATAACCTATCAATATATATTTTCGTAATTTATTTTTCCAGCCGATTATAATTCGCACTAGTCACCTTTTTCGCTAGTGTCATTTCTTTGGTCTTCGTCTGTCAAAACAACTCTGTTCTCGGCCCAATGCGGTCGCATATTTATAAAGATCTGAAGCTCTCGAAGCTTCCGGCATAGTTTCATGTATACAAGTCTAGATGTTTGAAAGACTTCGATTATGTGTAGTTCTTATTGTTTTAGAATCTCGACACTATTAAAGAATGCATGGACATAACGTAGGTGTACGGATATATAAGAAACAGTGCAGTTATATATATGTCTGTAAAGGCAAAAATACATGAAATTTCAACTGTTTTAAAGCGAAAGGAACATAAGGGTATGTTATGTATTTTGTATTACCTTCTCTTAAGGGGGGGGGGGGTAAGGCATTTTTATTCGTTTTTTTGGATTTATTTTTATTTTTTGGATTTATTTTTATTTTTTTAACTGAATGTATAGTATCTAAAAAATATTGCGTCAAAATTTCAAGTCGATTGGAATAAAATTGACGAAGTTATGAGTATTTTTATATATGTCGAATTTTTATGCCTACCCGACCCTAATGCAGTGGATTCGTTCAAACACACGTACAGTGCTCATCCCTAGGGTGTTTTGGATGCCATCAAGACTATCCTTTAGGGACCTGGCATTGATGATTCAGTGTGAGGTAAGCCGATGAAATTTTCTTATGAACGCTTTATACCAGATTTTTAGTGTTCAAAACTTTAAAGAGTTTCCCCACAACTCACTTTCAAATTCGGTGCCCCTCATAACTTCAAAACTAATTTTTAGTGATGGGCACCGCAATTCTACTTTTTTCCGAGACACGTCCGAATAATTGCTGCCATTGCCGTATTTTTTTACATTTCTTCGTGAAAATTTTACACATTATTCTTCGAATTTTTTTTTTGTCATGTCATACTTTAATGCATTATTAGTTTTAATAAAGAGATTTTAACTGTGTCGTCACAAAAAAATCACAAAAACATGCCTTTTTTGTGACGAATGTGACGAAAACGAATTAACCTTACTCCCCCCTTAAAGAATCCTTTTCCAACGAATGCGTTAAATAAAAAATAAATTAAAGAAATCCTTCCTAACAAGTCATCCACAGCATCTTTGAATTATTGTTCTCATATACCATCTGGTTTGAATTAGACGCGACTCAGTGGTAGGTCCACCGTGGGGTCCCGAAGTTAAAATTGCACCTTTCATTTTAATTCTCAATATAGCAATGCACCTCGAATAACCAGCTCATAAATAAGTCGCTTGCCATACAAAAATAATAATAATAATTGTGGAAACAGTAAATTAATGCGCGACAAAATTAAGGCCGGCACGTTTTCAAATTATCCCATCCGAAGTGGTTATTTATTTGTCCCACATTGCTTCCAGCGAGAGCGCAGTGCGCCGACGCAATGCAGCATTATACATTTGACACCTCGGACAGAACGCGCTTGTTCAGTCTGTAGGAATCCATTAAATTAATCGCACAGTGAACAACACCTCTTGAAAAATGAGTACCAGGAAACATTTAGAGATCCGGCCGCGGAGAAGTGAACCTACCTAAAATAATCGAATGTCAAAGATTCTCCAATATCAGAAAATTTTCTGTGAATTAAAAATGTTATAGACTCAAAAATCGGATAGTAAATAACAACTTGTGTGTACAACATAATATAAACGATTATACATAGAGTATAAAAATTTCAGAATTTAACTAAACCCGTTCTTTAGAAAAGGGGGTCGGGTCACAACGGAAGAATGTTCCCCTGGAGTATGTTTAAGTCACATTTATACTGCAGTTAAAGTATTAATTCTTGCATAGTTAAATTCCTTAGTAAAAACACAGTATTTTTTAAAAATAAATATAGTTTAGAATTGAGTATGTTCAAATTTTTCAAGAACAAAATACTGGATTTTATCCCCAGGGGGATATCATTAATCATGATATATTAAATATGTTTCATAGAGACTAAGCTATTTTTTGTATGGAAATGTAAGTATATCTATAATCTTTTTTGGGTGCTCATAAGACTAACGACTTATTTTAACTTTAGTATGCATTTTGAGAATGTACAAATGTTTCATGAACACAATACTGAATTTTATCCCAGGGGACATTGTTAATCAAGATATAAGTCATCATCAATCAACTTACGACTAATTTGAACTTTGGTAAGTCCTATGAACACCATGAAGAGACTTCCATTCCTACTTTCCCATATAAAAAAATAGCTTCGTCTCTGTGAGACATCTGTAATAATTATTTATTTAATTATTGTTCGTAACTGAGTCTCGCAAGTAGACACATCTTCTTGTAACACAGCGCTATTTCTATACTTTGATTTAATACTTTTTAAGATGGCACCAGATTGTGTGCCTAGAAATTTACGCGATCTTTAAAAATAACAAAATAACATTTTGTTTGACACCTTTATTGAATAATTACCAACTTGCTTCGGCTCAGAGCTGAGCCTTCATCAGGGTTGAATATATACTAATTAAAAACTGTTTGTAATTTTATTTTTAATTAGTATATATTCAACCCCGATGAAGGCTCAGCTGTGAGCCGAAACAAGTTGGTAATTATTCAATAAAGTAGTGTCAAACAAACAGAATGTGTTTGCTTCGTATGAAAGTTTAAATTTACGTTTGTTCATGTCTATATATTTTGGCGGTCTGTGCGAAAATCCTATTCCGAATTCGAATTCCAGTGGGTACTTTAAAAAACCGGTTAAACT
>JADDOH010018387.1:0-26007 GCA_016648135.1 Agrypnia vestita
AAAACTCCTTTCCTGCATCCTTCAACTTTTTGGCTTTGATATCTTTCCAATTTAGAACATTAGATGTTTGTTTTCTCCCTTTATTCATGTGAATTAAACCACGCTCCACGATATTGACGCTCGGCGACGCCATTTTGAGAAACACTATACAACGTTATTCCACAAACCAATAACTTTAAAATGCAGCCAGAAGCTTAAATATTTTTTTCTTGACATATTATTTACCTTAAACGATGCATAATAACATACCTAACATAACTCCATCAATAACTCAAAATTGACATTTGTGTTGGATACAACGTTTTTCCGGGCAAGGGCTCAATTGCGAGTAATCAAGAACTTCAGCAATAACATTTAAAAATAAATTTTCAAATAATTTAGAAAACAAAAGACATCATTCATTTTTATATTTTGACATATATATATGTATATATATATGACAACATGACGATGGAAACGTATTTCCGAAACATGTAGGTCTAATTAATTAAATAATATAAGTAGATTTATACAAATAATAAATCAATATTTTTAACTTGGCTTTCATTTGGTGAATCTGCATTTATCAATTTATTTTCTCACCTGACGTGGAAATTTTCAATTATACTTGAAAGAAGTCCTCACAGAAACGTACCTACACTACGGCATCTTAGCTGTAGACTTTACTCATAAGGCCAGTCGCACTTTGGATACGAATTATTACGTACGTATTCGTACGATTATTTTCGTACGTATTAAGCGCGCACATTGATTGCGTCATGCGATGGTCACGATCAGTTAATTTTCGCATTTCTCCAATAACGTGCCAAATGAATAATCTATATCTTCTAAAAACTCTCTTCTTACTCGTAGGCTGCTACGGCATCGTAGAATCAAATGGGTGAACGAAATATAATATACTAGAAGGGATGAATTTGGTAAATTCCATCTTATTATGGCAGACTTAAATAATGACAAATTTCATGACTATCTATCTAATAGATTCACAAATTCTGGGGAGAATCGAAGTGCAACGAGAGCTCATAACATCGGAGAAATATTTAAAAGTTTTTTTTTTCGAAGTACATAATTATACCTCACCTTCATTAAACCAAATTATTTAACTTACAGGTATTTTTAGTTCTTTAGAAATTTTCCGCCATGATCTGCGCTTGATGGTCACGCAGTTGAATCGCTTTGGTTCCACAAACATTTGTGGTCATGCATCAAATTGACAAAATTTTCAATATCCATCGTACGAAACCGGATCGTGTCGGACGTCGAATCTATACGTGCGTACACGCACTACTAAATCGTGTACAGTGTGCGATGTTCAGTACTACTTGGAAGGTGAGGAATGTACTTGCGTATTCGTACGTATACGTACTACTCAATTTCGTACGAAAACGCGTCCAGTGTGCGGCCGGCGTTACAGTTAAAATTTTCTTGGAGGCTAAAGCCATGTATGTATTCACTAGGGGACAAATAGCGCAGCATTCCGCGCGGCATGTCGCATGAACATCTACGTTCATGTTTCGGGGACAATGACGCAGTCATTTGACGTGTACACACTGGGACTCGCATATCTTGTCGCGGAAATATCACCCGATGAGGTTATGATGACAGCTGCGGTATCTATTTACACTCCATTTAGCGAAAACGGGGTTCCGCAAAATTTGAAATGTTTTTTTGGGTCGCAATTTCAAATTAACGAGGTTTTACTGTAGTAAATTAAATATTATTAAAAACAAGGTCCTTTTTGCAAATAATTATTGTTTTCCATACGTCGCGGAAATGTCGCCCTACGAGGTTATGATGACAGCTGCGTATCCATTTATGTTATCGAGTTTATCGAAACGTAAGAGGAGAAAAAGGTGGTGGATGCGAAATTATTTACTGCAAAGAGAAAGAAGGACGGATATTCTATGCGATCTTCGATCGATAAAGCTCGATGAGTTCAAGAACAATTTTGTTTCCCCACATTGTCCACTTGACAGATACAGCGCATGCGTATTCACTTGTAAACATACCACGTGGTACTGACGCTCCGCGTAATGTTGCAGTGAGCTCTCTCGGATACCGTGCGCATGGCAACGTTACCACGGCACGTAGAAATGCCGCGCTATGTTGTGCGCGACGTCGGAACAATTTGTAGGGGACAATTTGTCCCCTAGTGAATACATGGCATAATAGTTCGCTGAACAGATACGGCACTAAAAGAGGAAAAAGAACAGTAGTAACTTTGTTCCAAAACTCCTCAAACGTCCGTCAAAAGTAATTTTTCTTTTGCTCGACAACGAAATATCGTTTCAGGGGATGTAAAGTATGACAAACATTTTATTTTTGATGCATAATTTAACGCCGAGTGTAAAACAAGGTCGATAACAATAAAATTAAAATAACATTTGAATATTCAAAAAATAAACGCGAGTTTTCTACCGCAATTGACGTCACAGACCGTTGATTTCTCGTAACGACATTTAAAACAATGTGAACATTGAATTTGCAAGTGTAAAACATTTTTTAAACCATTTCTGTATCGAGTCAGTTTTGTAAAAGTTTTGTCATTTACAAGTGATTTGTATTTTTTAAATTATAATATGTGTAAGTTTTCAAATAAACGGATATTTTATACGAACCGTATATTAGCGAGCTTAAACATTCGATGTGCGGAACCCGAAGTAGGTTTTCATCGATTGTTAGCCCAGGATATCACGGTGGTGAGGCGGTTAGGTTATGGTTTAAATGGTGCGCTTTGAGCGTCCAACTATACGGAAACTTCCAAGGGGCAAGCAAGATGTCCAATACGTAGCGAAAGGCCCGTAACTGAGAAAACATGCAAGACACTTACCTCCTGGTTCTTCCGATTTATTGAACTGCGACCTGATGAACTGCGATGAGTGGACTGTAGATGCGGGTGGCCGTCTTCACCAATAATGTAAACAAATCCACTGCGGAGAACGGATTTGAAAAGGCGGTTTTAAGATCGAACGACAAATTGAGGTTATTGCGGAACGTGCGTAAAAATGTCACACGGCGGCGATGGCGATCGAGTATGTACTCACAGCGGCGGTCCAATATGTACTACTGCCGGCCCTGCTGGGTCTCGCGTCATTGGCGGAGACAGGTAACGCGGCTTGCCTAATTTCTCAATGAAAGGCGTTCGCTATATATTCCAAATATAGATATGGCCCGACCACACGGTTAAATGTAAGATTTGTGCTTGAAGTACAGTATGTTGTGATGATGTTTGGGATGGGGAGATTCTCTACTTTTTTATCGAAAAGGCCAATTATTTTTCTTTATCAAATTAATTCATCTTATTATTATTCCTTATGTAAAATTTTTTAAGTATATTTCTAATATGTAGACTTTCTGATGTTTGTGTTTTATTTCTTATGTGCAATATATAAAATTTATTTCTGATATGTAGTCTTTTCTAACATATAAACAACACACAGGTAGCTGCTTCAGAACAGACCTTGTCTAGTGAAGCAATTACCTTCATTTATATGTATAAGTTAATACGAAATAAATAAATATAAATATAAATAAATAAATATATCAAAAAAACATATGAAAAAATTGAAGAATTGTATTCTGATTTTGATATGATGGATGATGAATTTAACGTTATTTATGAATTTTCACAAGAAATTGAACAAGAAAATATTTCTGCAAAAAAGTAAAAATAAAAATAAAATGATAAAGTAAATAATATAAGCGTAAAGGAAATATATAACAGCGCGTGGGCATTTTGTCGCCAATGGTGGGTCGGTCGGGCGGAAGCTTGTACCCTAATCTGTTTGTATTCAATTTATACTCCTGTATATAAAGCAAAACCACTTGAATTTTATAGATATTAATATTTAATATTGAATCTTGCTTATCAGTGTAAACTTGGAAAAAAGCTCGACATAAATAAATAAAGAAATTTGGGAATATTTACACCAATCCAATTATAATAATTTCGTTGTCTGTCTATCTTTCCATCCGTCCGTAAATTTTTTTTTTTCAAAAAAAATTTTTTTTTCCAAAAACCTTCTTTTTCGAAAATTTTATTTTTTTAACTTTTTCTTTGAGAAATTTTTTTTTCGATCAATTTTCTTTTTTAATAAAATAAATACATACTCATTCCTTAGGAACCGACATGTAAAATAACTGTCATTTCTGAGGGGATCCATTTTGAAAAAAAAACATCCATTTAGTTGTTTTTGTAAAATAATTGAACATACTCAAGAATATTGTAATCATTTTGTACATTCTGTGAAAGTGATCTAGTTTTGTGTGAGGAGAATGAAAAAAAGTTATCTTAGTATCGCGAAAAATAAAAATCTTTTAATCAAGGATAAATTATAGAAGTCTCACAGAGACGAAGCTATTTATATATATATGAGAAAATGGCTCAGGGCTTATAACCTGTATGAGCTGGCGTAAGCGACCACTCTACACAACGCAACATTCATCAATTCCATTGTAAGAACATCCACATATTATCAAATGTTCATGTTCCAATCAAGAATCATTTCATATATTGCACTGGTCTCTGCTAGAGACATCTGTTGTTAATTTTTTTTCATTAGCAAGTTAGTGTACATAGATTTTACAACTGTAATGATACCTATATATTTTATTTTTCAAAGTGGAGTTTTTTTAGCAATATTCCTTATTAACGTATATATGATATTCTTTAGAATTATTACATATCTACTACAACACTCCTGAAAATCAATATTTTCAATTTTAAACTCCTATCATGCACCACGCATTACATTATAACAATATTTTTATATGAAAGTATGTTCTAAGAACACAGTTACAGGATTTGTTCCCAGAGGGATGTAAAACTTTTACCCTCGTTTCTGTAAAATCTGAATTATGTGACACAGCCCTCTGTTGATATTACAGACTCAATCCAGAGCCGCCGATGTTTTTGTGCAGCGCAAGTTTTTATAGAAAGCGTAAACGGCAGCCAGCTAGCAGTTTCACAGAGTTGAAAGAGCGCGCGGAGTACTATTGTTGCACTTATGATTAAGTGGTTTTTATAAAGTATTCTGCATGCATTCCAGGCTTCCAATTGTTGTGTTTTTTTTTTTTATATATTTATTTACTTTTTGATACTTATTGCATTAAACATAATATGCCAAACTGCACAGCAGTTTTACGGCATGGTTGCCTTCAATATTTGACAATAATTTTTATTTTATAATGAAGATTAGAGTGTAGGTTATTATCGAGTGTTGCATGTTTTTTTACAAGTGATACATGATATTTAATTATAAACTAATGTAATATTAGGTACATAGCTTTAATATATATTCTTTTAGCTTGTACTTTGTTGAAGCCAATGGAGTTTTTTTGTCTTGCATCATCTCAAAGAATTTTTTATCTAATTTATTAAAGATTCTTGGCACAATATAATCTCTTTTTCTTTCGCCATACACGTTGTTAGTGATTGGTATTCTCATTGTTCGTCTTGTCGATCTGGTTGCATAGTTATGGTGCGTATCAGTGTGTATATTAATATTATATATCATTTCTTCATTTCTCTTCATATTATATTTTACTTTTTGGTCAATTGGTAATATTTTGCATACTTTGAATATGTTGTATTGTACTTCTAGTTTGGAATGGCGAGGCGTATTTCAATGCACTTTTGACTAATAAAAAATATAATGGTGACGTCGTTTTGAATTTTTCATTAGCTTTTCTCATCTCATCTTCTTCCCCTTGTCCTATTCGGGTCGGGGACCTACTGCATCGACGAGGCGCCTTCGTCCCTGTCTTGTTCTGATTGTGAGATCTCAGTCCATTGTAGTCCCGTCCTTTCCTCGCACAGTTCCTGGAGTCACCTCGCCCGACTGTGTCTGGGGCGGCCCGCTGGACATCTTCTCTCAGGAATCGTAGAATCGCGCTCAATATTTTCCTAGGAATTCAGTCATCAGACATTCTTAGTACGTGCCCAAGCCACCTCCTATGAAGAGAAGCAGTGGTTTAACGTTTAGATCATCTCGGATCGTCGAGTTTCTTAACCCTTGCTACTCTTCTCAAGTACTTCATTCCGGCCGCTTGGACTCTAGAGCGAGTTTTTTCATTTAGCATCCATATCTGGTGACCGTACGTAAGCGTCGGGTAGTAAAACGTCGCGTCGTTTTAAACACTGCCATTTTTGTCTCGAAACTAAGCTCGGCTTTTCTTATCACTGAGCTGTAGAGAGCACGCAACACACCGCACCTATTCTTCGATCTATTTCTCCATCTTACCGTCCACCTCTGGAGAATTTGACCCCGAGGTATTTGAATCTGCCAACCTGTTTCAGCTGTGTCCCGTTGGTCCTGTGTATGTGGCACTGAATTTGGCCTCTCTTTAACCATCACCTCTGTTTTTGAGGTACTCATCTTCATTCCCGGCGGGAATGAAGATCATTATCTTTTAACTTCCTCAATAATTTTGTTTGATGTTGTCCTAATTATTAATATACCAGCTATAATGTATAAAAAAGGTACCTTTGTATGTTTAAATTTCATAATTAGAATATTTGGTAGCTAGCGGTAGATAAATGATCAAAATACGTAGTTCTGTAAATGTTGGGTTCTCACCACTACTTGACTCTTTTCGACTTTTAATATTTGCTATTTTTCGTATTGAAATTTACGTCATAACCCCTCCCCGTCATCCTTTTTATCTCCTACGTTCAAAACCTTCAATTATCTCTTCCGCTTTCGGAAACATTCTCCTAATCATCCTTATTCTGATGAAAATAGTATGGCCAATCCGTCGATTTCGACGATATCTGGAGAAAAAAAAAGATTGCGGTATTGCTGGGTCAAGATTCGTATTCCTTTTTATCATAAACAGTCCATATAATATCATTCTCATTTACCTTTTATTCCCTTTTCAGCCGGCGTCAAATCCACTCTCATAAGTTATATCATTTGTATGTGATTGTATCGATAATTGGTAAGCACACACCACAAAAATAAACACACAGGATCTGACGGAGCTCCACAGTTTTCCTTGCTCAAGTTCTTTGTATCATAATATTTTATACTTGCACTTGCTCCCGGAGCATCTCGGGTGATTAATAAATATCTCCACACAAATTCTCAATCTTCTATTCCACGGCCTACAAAGATTCCCACGATACTCAATCAGTTTCAAATATATTTTTATTTACTTACTAATCATAATCCCGCTTCTCCATAGGGATAATCAGAGAGGATATAATACCACATTCTTCTATTTTAACACACCATTTTAGCATTGGCCACATTCATACATCTTCTCTAATGTAAACGTTGATGAAGCTATCCTCGAATATTTGTTGTTTCTGATCACGCCAGATCTTTCGCGGACACCCTCTATTTCTGCTGTCTTCGACACTATCCTGATATATATTCTTAAAAATCCTCTCCTCTTTCCTCCTCATACATGACTGTGATCCTTTGCTATATCTACCACGTCACAGTCAGCATTACATTAAATTGTATCATGTTCATTTCTCACTCTATCCACCAAAGATGTACACGTCGCATTTTTTGCCAATTCACTTTGTTCTTCTAGTCTTAATTCGTGTAACGGATTCCTATTGGTCTAAATAGCATTCAGGGCACCATTTACCTTATTTACCGCAAACAACTCATCTCGATATCCTTCTCAGCCTTGGCATTCCTAGTAAATACACTAATTCTTTCACATGTTCTAGGCATTCATTGTTTACAATTACATCACACTTAATCACTCTATAGTCTCTCTCAAATATCATTACTTTCGGCTTCCTAGCATTCACCAGAAGTGGACATTTTGGTTACCAGGCACGTTAAATATACTATTTTAAAATCAAGTGAATTCAAAATATTGCGGGACCTTATCCTTCCAAAACATTTTGATCAATGGAAAATCCAATTTATTTCCATCGTTCCGACAAAATTCATATTTAAAAATATACATCGATCGATAGACCTAATGGTTGACATAAAAATCAACGCTGAAAAAATGACTGTTCAATAATGGAAGTGTGTAACTGCTTACAAAAAAATATTAAATTAAAATATTTCAAAAGAGTAACACTCAATATGGAATATTTTGTAGAGGTGATAAAAATAGTTTTGAACTCTGAACTGTGTAAAATATTTGAAGGATAATTTTTTGAAATTTTATTTTGTATAACTTTATGAAAGGCTATTTGAAATTATATTAAAAACACCCGTGAAATATCACCGGACATGATAATTGCAGCTAAAACTAGACATAATCAAATAATAATGTAAAAATGTCAAGACCCTATAATTAGGCGGGGCGACCCTTGCGTGTCACACACTTAATATCTTATGTTGTGATTCCAGCTTAGTTACATAAAGTCACGGACGTTACGGATAGACAGACAGACAACGAAACCTTTAGATGATAGCTCTGTTTACTTTCACTATTTGTTTATGACAACTAGCCGTGCACCCGTGAAAAATCACTGGAAATAATAATAATAATCAATAACGACCCTTGCACGACCGCGCAACTAGAGCCGTACGCTGATTGCGTGTCACACTCAAATTATCTAAAGTGGTCATTCCAGCAAGTTACGAACGGACGACGAAATTATTATATTTTGATTAGAAGTTCTACGGTTGTTGAGGCTTATTAAATAACAGAGCTTAAAAAAAAGTGTTTTAAAATGTTGTCTTTTTCAATTTTTTCAAAGAAACCATTCAGCTATCTACGTTATTTCTTTTTGTTCATTCCACGTAAAAATTTAATTCAAATTCTGGCATATAATTAATCCCACATATAACTGGTAAATCCACTTCGTTGAACTAATTTAGAACGTTAAAATAATACTGGGAGAAGTCAGTACAATTTTTTTAATATTCTGATTAAATTATTGAAATGTCCGTTGCTATGTTGCCTATCGTCTGGTCTGTTGTTATGTTGCCTATCGTCTGGTCTATTGTTATGTTGCCTATCGACAATCATCATTTTAGTTTTTCCCTGTTAATGTCGTTAATTCCTAGACAATCGCATGAACCAAATAGTTATCACGATATTCATATTTTTGTAAACAGTAGGGTCAGATTTACCGATTATCACTGGTTTCCAACACATTAGATTTTATCACTTTGTATATTGAAAAACTCATTAGGTCAAACACCACTCAAACAAACTAAAAACTAATTCACTCTCACGTTTTATTACGTCTCAAATATGTGAACTTATTTATTTTACGCGCAATTGAAACTTTATGATAAATATTTGACAAACCAAATAACAGAATGAATGTATAATGTACCGGCAAAATCTAACAGAATATTCGAGAAAGTGATCTGTGCAATAGAATCAGTTGTGACTAGAGTTAATAAGTGCGAATTAAAAAACAATGTAATGATGAGTGTGTGAAATATTCCGAAAACATTTCGTGACTATGAATTTAAGAACGGTGCTCTGATTTTAATTATGTCCAATTTTTGCGTAACACATAAAATTTTATATTATTTGAGTATTTTCATTTGTATGCAACAGCCACATCCCGTGACAATATATTCGTCAATAGGTAGTACGATCCATTTTTGAAAAATGTATCGCTCATGATAAAACAATAAATACCTCGTAAGCCACTCAATGCAGACTACAGGGGAGACAAGAAACTGCATCACATCTAGATTCTTTACAGTAAATAGAATACGAGGAATTGCTTTAATGGAATAGGAGACACAGATAATTGTTTTTAAGATATAAGCTTTTGCCGGATTACATACACCTACTCACATTTAAAAGACAATTATACAAAAAAACTTGATTTTGACAAAAGTGTGATATACGAAGTATTGTTTTATCACTAGCGATATGTCTATTATTTGTGGCGACATTCGGTCGACAACGGGGGGAAAAAGTTAAATAAAATTTTCATTTTTTATGAATCAACTTGATCCGTTATAATCCAAAGCCGCTCAACGTCACTCAGATTGAAGTACCTCAAGGGAGGTTCGAAATACGCCTGGAGGGTGAAGGAGTCTAGCGCGAGAGCCTATAATCACGCGGGGTACCAGAGAGCCTGCCATTGTCTGAGGGGGATTAGGCTGTACTGTGGTCCGGGACACGTGTTTCAATCAAATACAAGGTGTTTCTTGGAAGTCGAAGACTACCTCTTCACATCGCCGACGAGTGATGGCAGACAAACATTGATCAATGTCACCAACACTGTCGTTTCATTGAGAGCGATTCTCATTATTGCTATAATCCTTGCACAGGGTGCCTCGTAGCTAGTAGCAAAAATTTGAGGAATACTTTATTAAATTTTGATTTGATAATATTCTTTAAATTTTGGGTGAAATGTCGATAGTTACAGAGGTAAAAAACATCATTACGCTCGGCTCATGGGAAGCCGCAGACTTCTTTAGCGATTCGTCCAAACTGCTTGCTCGAGCGATCATCATCATCAAAGATGACAAAATCGTATGAAAAAATGTTAAAGAAATGAAATGTACAATAAAAATTGTTTTAAAATACTATCAGGGATTTGCGTCAGTGGGATATGCATAAAACACTTTAAATAATTAATGTATATTGTAGATGTCTCACAGAGACGAAACTGTAGTTTTTTATGGGAAACTGTATTAATTATGGGAAAGTAGGTATAGAAGTCTTTTGGGTGTACATAGGACTTATGACCTATCGTATAGTTGGCTTAAGTGATCACTTTACACAATGTAACATTCGCCATTTCCACCCATGATAGAATATACCATGCCTACTAATTTTTGGAAGTTGTGTATATTTGAATTACATGCCACACTTCATATATGCATTGTAACAACCTTTCTATGCGGCCTGTACAAAGCCATTTTCATTCCCCTAAATCCCCACAGATGTCGTTAATGTCACTAAATGAGAAAATCTACAATTGATTTTACGGAATTATTGAAAGCAATATACTTTTTCTGTGTAATGAAATTCATCCGAATTACTGACATTGCATTAGGATATGCCAGGAAATAATATTTTTTATTTTTATTAAATTCCTTTTTTACCAGTATTTTCATTCATAATTTTTTTGAGTTTGTTCAAATCTTTCAGAACAGTACTGGATTCCATGTCACATTTCAGTTACAGTTTCGTCTCTGTGAGATATCTATAACATACATTAATTGATTAATAATGTCTATGTGATATGAAATCCAGTACTGTTCTGAAAGATTTGAACAAACTCAAAATATTCTGACTTTCAATAAATTGTAGATTTATTTTATGCATAACGGTCTCAGAAAACAGCCGTATGACAGGTCGTAAGCCCTATGAACACCCAAAAAAGACTTCCATACGTACTTTCCCATATAAAATAGAGCTTCGTGTCTATGAGACATCTACAATACATCTTGATTAATGATGTCCCCCTAGAAATAAAATCCGGTACTGTGTTATTAAAATATTGGAAAATACTCAAAATATTCAGAACAACGAATCAAAAACGACGAAATATTGAATTCTCGTCAGCTGTCAGATTCTGCTTACATGCGAGTTCACGAATTTTTCAGAGTTTATGTTTTTATTTGAAATTTTGAAATTTTATTTGAGTATAGCTTCTGCCGCGCGTACATGAGTACACGCACCGTTTTTTTTATATTACGTGCATTTGAACGAGATTCGTGAGATGGGATTTTGATGTTTTGTCTAGTTAGGCTCAGAGTCGCGCCGCGACGAAATGAAAGGGTTGTTCCAGAATAATTAATGAAGATGGTCTCGTTTTTGATGAGAGACGATTAAACCCCTCGTGTCGGGCGAGGAGACGGGAATGGCAAACAACAATATATTTCCAGCTTTACAAACAAAGCCTTCGCGTCAACAGCCGCGTCACCTACAACGTAATTAAAGGCTTCGGCGCTCAACCTCCGAAAAGTTATTGCCTTTATTTTTATCGCGACACTAAAATTAGTATGCTGCCTCATTTAGATAGCAAATATACCTCTGTAAAAGCTCGCTACGTCGCCTGAAGAGGAAAAGAGCCTCTAAAAAATATGTTTTCTTTGATATTCAGAGTTTAATTTTAAAAATCCCTTAAAGTTTAATTAAATCATATACTTTAATCTGAGGACATATTTACTAGCAGAACTTCTAGTAAAATCTAGTACGCAAAAAATGCTTTCAATAAAAGTTACAAAGAAAAACAATATCATTTATTTATACAATAAACTCGGTTAGGAAACAAAAGCGGAGTAAAATATCGAGGAATAATCCTTGGAAGTGAATTTATTTTTAAAAACTAACCCATAAAAAACAAGTTTTTATTATACCCCCTCTCTCATTTACTAGTTGAAACAGGGTCGGGCGACGCTGCCCAAAGGGAGTATAGTAAAAATTAATAATTATAGAGATACTATAATTACATTTTTTTTAAATGAAAATTTGTTTGATCATTTATATAGTCGCCACGAGTCTGCCTGCAAAGTTTCAGCTCGATTGGATTACGGGAAAAGGTTTAAAAATCGATCCAAAGATTTCTCGACAGACAGACAAAAGAAAGGGAGTAAAAAAGTAATCCATAAAAACCAAGTTTTTACAATACTCCCTTTCTCATTTTCGGGTTTCATGTCTACCATATGCGTCGCAATCTCAATGAAACTTACTGAATTGTATGAAAAAAATCATTCAAAATTAGAAAAATCCAAAATTATACTATAATTATTTTTTTAACGAAAATTTGATAGATCTTCTTGATCGTCGCCACGAGTCTACTTGCAAAGTTTCAGCTCGATTGGATCACGGGAAAAGGGTTAAAAATCGATCCAATTTTTTTCGTCAAGCAAACAAGCAAGCAGACGCCACAAAAGAAAGGGAGTAAAAATACTTCCTCTTTCTCTTCTCCAATTTCCCATTTCATTTGGGGTCGGCTCTCCTTTTAATTTTTTCCACGATTCCCTATTCCGGGCCATCGCTTGTCCAACTGGGCATTCTTCAGGTCTTTCTCCACACTGCTCCACCATGTGGTGTTGGGTCGACCTCTACACTTTTTATTTCTTGTATTTTGAGTGCGGTGTGCACTGCATGATCTCTATGCCTCATTACATGGCCATACAATTCCAGTCGCGATTCATTCACCAATTTAGTAACGGGGACCGCTCTAAATCTACCCCTGATATGCTCATTTCTCACTCTGTCTGCATCAACTGCGAACGCGTCTGCCGTATCGTGCCCTGATTGGAGGACATGACTCAGATGCGTACGGCTAGTGCCGTGGTGGCTCCTGGCCACCACATGAATTAAAAACGAAAAAATTTCTACACGTGGACTGTGTAAACTTAGTTTCGCGCCGGATCGCGCGTTTCAATTTTGGCACCGCATGGAAAGGTTAATATTAGATCAAAATAACTAGAACCCCTACTAAGCTCATCACCCGCCCCATCAAACATATAGCACATAGTACGTCACACTCCCGGTGACCACTGATCCGCTTGCCCCTGGAACCAGAGCTCAAGAGCTGTCGTGCTAAGTCTCCCTTTGAAGGTCCAAAGTCTTGGGAAGTAAATATTAAATATTGTTGATTTCATATTCTCATGGGTGCTATGGGGTCAGACACCGGGGTCTGACGAAGGTTAATATTTTCCATATGGAACAGCTGACAGGATTTTTCCCATTAAACTTTAAACCAATATATCTGGTCATAAGAACGTCATAATATTCAATTCTTTTATATTAAATTCAAATTAACCACTTTATTCGACAGGGTACCTTTAGTCACATTTTATCAATTCGTGTATTAACCTTAATATATAGATATACGTTGTCGCGTACTTTTTTATTGACCTTTTTGAGTTCTACAACTTATCTATAGAAAATATTTAAATATCTCTTACCGTTAAGGCAGCGTATGTAAAAAGCACACTGATCAACCATTTTTTCGTCTACTTTAGTTGTAAAACCACGAAAAACCCTTTTATTTTAACAACTTTTGTTAACTGGACACTATTTGCAACACGAAATTGGGTCAAGTATGTATATTCATCAAAAACATTGTCCTTACATGGAATTTTTACATTTTCGGGAGAATGAATAAGTTCCAGGGTGCCAGGTCCGGCCAATGCGGTTGTTGAGGCATCGCAAAGGTGTTAGATTTGCCCCCAAATTTTGAAATCTCCGTTTTATAGAGTTAAGGTTGTTATTACGGTCGTTAGACATATTTAACTGTAATTTCGGATATTTTATACGCACCGTATGTATTACCGAGAAGCGAATCTCGACATTTCGTTGGATACTTATCCAACGTCATCAGGAGGACGACCTTCACCCGCGGAGGTGGAGGTCGGACTGATTATAGGTGCTGCTTTATAGGGCGTAAATTGTATGCACTTTGTTGTGGAGTGTTCTCTTCTTCTACGATAGAGGTTGCCAGTGTGCAATATGTACTAGTTGCGTTGGCGGATTTTACAGCGATTTCTCTCAAGGGTTGAATCAGTGTCGTTCGAACAGGGCGCCAAATACTTGATAGTTTGTAACTGTCATCTCTATTGAAATTGGGATGTTTGTATATTTCAATGGACTCCCTCACTAATCTGGGTATAAGGTACGGTTCTGTTGATAAGATTTTTTCCTTGTCAAATCTGATGAAGTGACAGAGATTCCCTTTGGATGCTTGTTCGCAGATTGGATGACGTTGGATAAGTGTCCAACGAAACGTCAATACATACGGTGCGTATAAAATATCCGAAATTACAGTTAAATATCTCTGTTTTATTTTTCTATAAGTAAAACACTATTATACTTTTACAGCGCCCGACACTCTCGTTTGTACGTCAAGTATGTTTTTTTACCATCTTATATGGCAGCAAGGCGGAAGTAATATCAGATGGTCTTCAAGAGCGATCGTTTTGAAAGAAATTCTGTCTCAAATTTTTCCTGATTACGACTGAGAATATTCTATTGTCCCCAGGCGACAGGGGGCTATGAATATTAATATCTTATCAAAGGGAATAAATACTTTGGTACTATGATTTCCATAAAATACGGCTCGAAAGAGAAAATATGATTTATGTAAATAAACTTTGTCATTTAACATTTGGCCTGGTTTTTAAATATGAATCTAATTTTTTTTATACAACATTTCAACTCAGAATATAAGTTATAAATTCACAATTAAAAAAATCGAATTCTGTCACACAAAATCCTTTCCCGAGTGGAAATTTAACAAATAAATAATATTAAAATTTGGTGACATGCTTTTATATGCTTTCTTTATACACATTCGTAATCATTTTTTTATAATATATAAACATATTCCAAAAAATAGAACATCTTGTGTAAATATCACTTTTATGGTCCGCACATACATGGCATTCGATGATAATTGTATCGATAGTGACCTTTTAGCGGGTTCTGTGTAGGTGTTGGAAGAAGATTCCCACGCGTCCAGAGGCATCTTCACGTATCGGTATGCGGCGTGTATGGTGTGTGTGTCGCGTGTGTGATACATGTGAGATAAATCAGCAGACGAGAACGATCGGATGGATACAGAGCGCAAACTATACTCACGGTTAACTGACGTACTTTATCTGTAACAATCTGCAGGTGGTGTTGCGTACAGGAATATCATATGCTATTGCTGTGGCGGCCGGTGGCAGACTGATCGAAGATCTATGGCGGACGAGACCGAGTTGACCACACCAAGAACTGATTGATGGATCCCGGCTTGGTACGTGCGGCTAGACTTGCGATGGCTCTCGATCGCCACAATCTCTTCAATATTGGCTTTACCGTACTAAAAAGAATCTTATAGATTTTGTGTACTTCAACTTTGGCCAATCACTTACTGGATCTCCTCACCCTTTTTCTCTCATCCCTATTACCGTGTTATTATTGAAACTTCCTTAATATCTTGTGGTAGTCCAGAGCCGTTACGACTCTGCATAGCCGACTCTAGTCCATAGTCGCACGCATTGAGCGATACCAACCGATCAGAGGCTCTGTGCAGCTAACACTAATACTATTTGGCCGGCCGCCATAACAATCGAAAGAGCACTTTCTGTGCTCAACATCACATATGTGTACTGTCGCAATAAATAACACCGAGTATCATTTGCATATCCACCCATCATCTCACACATACCCCGCAACACTCAAACAATATTCGTCACGTGCCGACACGAGAAGATGCCTCTGGACGGGTGGGCGTTTTCTCCTGAATACCTATACCAACTCGCCGAAATCTCATTGCTTTTTAAATTTTTGATGTTCATTTTATTTCACTATTCTCTGTTGCTTACTATTGCAACTTTGTTAATCTTTGTAATTTTATTACGGTGCTCTAAAATTATAGTATATAATCATTACATATATTTACATTTATGTAAATACTCTGCAAAGAAAATTTGCTAGGGCGAAAAAACCGCTCCCTCGGCTTCTGAAGAGGGGACACAAAGGCCACATTTCTGTCGTCAACAATAAATTCTAATTTTCTAAGAAGGAGAGCCGAGTGATTTTAAACCGACTCAAGGAGGCCGAAGAGGTGTATCCATTATGCACAAAGCCTTCTTCCATTATACAGAATCTTCCTGCGGATGACGCGCAGCATCCACCCTCTAGACTGCTCTCGGCCCGCGCGGTCCACCGTGTACACAGCGAGTCTGCAAGTCTCGAGCACCCCTGGGGATGGGATGGTTGGATATTTATTTTGTCTCAGCCCTCGCTTCACGATTACTTTTAGAGGTTTTATCAAAATTCATCACTACATATATATTTTTTTATTTTTATTTATTAGAGACACTAACAGGTTAATAAATACATGATACTCTGATAATAAACATTATAGTGAAGACTATGCCCATTATCCCAATTACAAGTGTCTTCGGCACGCTCTAGTAACATGTATTTTTGCAATTAATTATATTTTACATGTACATTTATGTTCTTCTTACGTAGCGAGATAAACCGAAGTGAAATTAATAGGTAAGTGCGGAAATTGGATGGAAAATTCTAGTGAATAGTAAATAATGTGTCAAAGCGAATATAAAGTGTCTATTTACGAGTGATAAATTTGTGAAACGATTTAATTTAAGGAATAGCGTTACATTTTTTTTTATTTATAAGAGACACTAACAGGATGATAGGTACATGATACTCTGATAATAAACATTATAGTGAAGACTATGCCCATTATCCCAATTACAAGTGTCTTCGGCACGCTCTAGTAACATGTATTTTTGCAATTAATTATATTTTACATGTACATTTATGTGTATTGTATATTTTGTGTTTGAATGTAGTGCGATTAGTATTTAATGAATGATTGATTTAATGGATCTATAGGTTCATGTCATCGTTTAGAAAATGGATGTTTTGTATGAGTGAGTTTTTGAACGAAGATAAGGTGTCTGCAAGAATATCAGCATCAATGTTAGGGTCAGCACAATACAAATTATATGTGCGACACAACCTTGTTTTGGGAGAAAAGTAACCGACTATTACCGAGATTATTAGTGTGCTGACTTATTCTGAAGAACTCCGGGTTTCTTATACGGGGTTTAATATGTAAATTTATATGAGATAGAGAGAGAGAATCAATAGCTCCGCTGAGAATCTTGTGTAGCACAACGAGATCGGATATTTTCCGTCGGGACTCAAGTTTGTGCATCTTGAAAAAGGCAAGTCGATCTTCGTAACTGTGAAGGTTGTTGTGTTGACCAGCTTTGTATGGCAAAATACTTAGAAACTTTTTCTGCACTCTCGATTCTCGTAATATGTGTTGTGTAATAAGATGACCATAATATACATTATATATATATATATATATATATATATAATATATATATATATATATATATATTCCTTTTTATTTATCGTGAATGAATCGTGACTATTGGACTGCGGGAGACATATCAATAAATTATAAATATAAATTATCGATTTATATTTCACTATCGGAGCACTGTTTTTAAATTTATGATTATTCCACAACCCTTCCTAATAATTCACGCTCCTTCCATCATCATGAGTGTCAGCGGCGCAGCGAAGATGCTCAATTCAGCATTAAAATTATGTCAAACTTTATGGAAAAGTGCAGGGCCAATAAAAGAGCTGCTGCTTATAAAACGGTCCTGGGCATACGGTGGGTCCTCTTCACTGTTTTTTTAATTCACATCAATTTCGTAATTCGCACAAATACGTAGGTAAGTAATTTCCTATTTCACTTTACTCTTATCTATCGCTTGTTTATGATCAAACGCGAACAGGTTCAAACAAAATAACTCAAACTGCGCAGCGACCTGTCACCTTTTATATATTCAATACCGGTTCGCGAAACATCGAAAACAATCGACTGATTTCTACACACTTCCAGCGATTATGGTTTTTTCGAGAATGGTTCAGTCAATTCCAAATTCATCTAGAATGTTCGAAAGATCTCGACCATATTAAGTTCCCATTATTCATGGGGATGACAAATTTCACCCACATACACGGATACAGCGTAAGATAAAGTGAAACGTGGTACATAAAAAACACAAATACAACTTCCAGAAATTTAATAGATGCAGTAGTCAATCGTGGGTGGAATTGATGAACGTTAAATTTTGTAAAATGATCGCTTAATGATAGTTCATGAGTACTATAAACACTGAAGGATTTCCATAGCTCTTTCCATGAGACATCTATAATATATCTTGATAAGGATTAAAATCCAATAATTGTGGTGTTGAAAATTTTGCACAGTTAATTACTCAAAAATATTGTGAAAATAAATTCTAGTTGAAACTTGTGTGTTCGTTCTGAGTTTGCGATGTTAAATTTAATGTCATTATAGAACTTTCAAAACGTACACGGTACTTAGATTTCTATTAAAAAAATTTCAGAAACTTATTATCCTTTGTACCATGATCTTAGATCAAATTTGTAATAGTAGAAATGCGACGTTTGGACTGCTTGCGAAATCACTTTGCCGCACAAAAGCGGGATTAAGACAAATCAGTCGATTCTCAGAACCTTAACGGCATTAAATACATAAATAACTTAATGATGAAAAGGAGAATATAAATAATCCGAAATCTAAAGTGAGGTGTCGGAAAAAGGAAATACATAAGTAATGTAGATTCGATTTGTGCTGGCTTTCCATTATGGCAGAAGACAATTGGATTCTGTAGGATGAAAAAGAAAATAACCTTTCTAGAAAATAAGAAGAGAAAAGTCATTAAAAAAACTGATTTGTTATTTCGTATTGTAAAACATTTTTGAAAGTAGTTTGAGTTTTATATAAAGTAGGTCGTATTCCATAAAAATAACTTTTATTTTTATGGAAATCATAATTTATGTTATTATGGTATCAGAATCTTTCATCAAGCATTGAGCTTAGGTACCGTCAAAAGAAGCCAGAGTTGTAGATGTAAAGGTAACAGGAATATTGAGAGAAAAGGAGAAGAGTTGGTGAAAGCAATATTGTTAACTGACACTCTCGAAACTCGAATAGTAAAATGTACAATATAATTAAATTCAAGTATCTGTCTATCAGGCGCGTGCAGTGAAAACATTGAAGCATGATTTATACGAAAAATCACACTATTGGCTCTACGGCTGGAATAGAAGGCCTCTGCGAAAAACCTGACATGATCAAATGCTACAAGTATTGAAAGATGGCTGTCAAAAGTCTCAACTACCATAGAGCTTGCATGAGAAGGTGTATGAATGTAGCCGAAGCAAAAGTGGTGTGCTAAGAAAGAAGAATATGGCTTTCTTTCCTCTCTACCACGTGATAGTTAGTTAGTTATTTGAAGTATAAACAAATTAAAATTTCTGAGCCACTTTCAATAGATTGATCCTGTTATGAAATATGAAATGCGATATGCACTACAATATTGATGGTTAAATCGTTATTTTAACCGTTTTTTTTGGTACAGTTATTTTAGAATAGTTTTCACCTGTAGATGGAAGCATCTGTGGCTCTCAAAACTAGTCGTGTATAACATGAACTCAAAAGTGGTCTTACAAAAGTATTTTATTTATCTATAAAAGATATAACTGTTGTCTCGTACCGAAGGTTGCCATCGAATTGCAAAAAAAAAATCAGTTGCCAATCATCGATGCTATCAGATACAAATCTCAAATAACGGTTAGTGCGTCACCAGTTAAAATGCCATCACTATTATGCAGTAAGCAGTACCATTCAGACACAAATGCTACCCTTGGTCTTACGAAGTCCTATGGTGTTGTTACCATAAATTGTTGTTACACTCACACCATTAAGCCATGTATTCACTAGGGGACAAATCGCGAAACATTCCGCTCGACATGTCGCATCAACATCTACGCTCATGTTTCGGGGACAATGACGCGGTCAATTGACGTGTACACACCGGGACTCGCATAGCTTGTCGCGGAAATGTCATCCGATGAGGTTATGGATGACAGCTGCGGTATCACATTTGGCGAAAACGGGGTTCCGCGCAATTCGAAATGTTTTTTTGGGTCGCAATTTCAAATTAACGAGGTTTTACTGTAGTAAATTGAATATTATTAAAAACAAGGTCCTTTTTGCAAATAATTATTGTTTTCTAGACGTCCCTATGAGGTTATGATGATAGCCGCGTATCTGTTTATGTTAATGAGTTTATCGAAAAGTAAGAGGAGAAAAAAGAGGAGAATGCGAAATTATTAACTGCAAAGAGAAAGAAGGACGGACATTCTATGCGATCTTCGATCGATACAGCTCGATGAGTTCGAGAACGATTTCGTTTCCCCGCATTGTCATCTTGACAGATACAGCGCATGCGTATTCACTTGTAAACATACCACGTGGTACTGACGCTCCGCGGAATGTTGCAGTGAGTACGCTCGGGTACCGTGCGCATGGCAACGTTGCCACGGCACGTAGAAATGCCGCGCTATGTTGTGCGCGAGGTCGCGGAACAGTGCACGACGTTGCAACGTCACGTAGACTCTATGCCGCGCATGCTGTTGAAGGACAATTTGTCCCCTAGTGAATACATGGCTTTAATATTACAACCTGCAACATAAGTTTTGATATAAAACGATATTGCGTGTTGGCCGTGTTTACACTGTAGCTACGGAGACTGGGGGTCTCTGCCCCTATTTAAAACTAGCTGGTCGTAACCGGCGTTGCACGGGTTTAGGATTAAGTAAAAAATAAGTTTCCCCTGTTCTCCAAAAAACAATGCTTCCATTTAATGTTAACATAAGTTATTGTAACATAACTGTAATATATGGTATCGCAGACTTTTTTGTAGATATTAATGTCCTCTACAAAATTGTAGTACATCACTTTGCTCTATTGTCAATAATTTCCGCAGCGTACGCGATATAAGGTTTTTTTTGGTATCTTTTCCACACTTTGGGTTACATTATCGAAGTTTTCATACGGATCCCTAATATTTTTGAAAATATTCCGTAACCTATGTTCGTCAGGGATAATGTAGGATTCTAAATATGAAAGAATTTTTCAAATCGATTCAGTTGTTTCGGAGCCTATTTAACGCAAACAAACAATCAAATCTTTCCTCTTTATAATATTAGTATAGATATCCCGCATGGTAATGGATTTCTTGTTAACGGCTTAATTTCATAAGTAATTAAATGTTACGGCGTTTACCTTGTGGAAATCCATTATGAATAAATAATGAAATAAAACAATCAACTTTGTTTTTTTCACTACATGTTTCGGAAACGTCCGTTTCCTTCATCAGGTGAATTAAGACTGAGGTATGTAGGAATGGTTGTCTGGTGTGTGTGTTGTGGAATCGGTAGAAGTGGAGGGGGTATCTAAGTGGTGGGAGATCGGGAACATTGTAAGAAGGGGTGATGTGAAGGGTTGTATTTGATTATTGATTATGTTATTTGTTGTGTTTATGTTTTTATGAATTTCAAGTGTTTCTAAATTATTTTGTTTAAGGCCGTATGTCTGTTTATGTAGGATGTGTATTTTTGTATTGCTGAAAGTGTGGTTATTTTCTATAATGTGATTGGCGTATTCTGAAAAATTGTGATTTGTGAGGCACCTTTTATGTTCTTTGAATCTTTTTTCAATTGATCTGCCTGTCCTTCCTATATATGACATCTCACAATCTCCACATTCTAGTTTATAAATACCACTACAATGTAATTTGTTAGGATTTTTAGATTTACTATTTTTCAATTGTTTTTCGATTGTATTGTCCGTGTAAAAAGCTGGTTTTATATTATTTGGTAGTTTTCTGGTAATGTCGTATGATATTGTATCTATATAAAGTATTTTTCGCCAATTATTGTGTGTGTCTTTGGTAAAAGAGTTGTATATATATTTTTTTATTATGTTTCTTTGGATTTTTTTATTTAAAATTTTTTTTTGTATTGTATCTATTTTGTAGCCGTTGTTGAGTGCTATTGTTTGTATTGTTTTTAATTCTCTTTGGAAATTTTCTTTGCTTAATGGTATCGATATTAATCTAGTTATCATAGAATGAAATGCTGCCATTTTATGAGATATTGGGTGATGTGAAGATTGGTGTATAATATTGTCTGTAAATGTTGGTTTTCTGTATATATTGAATGAAAATGTGTTATTGCTTGTTCTTTTTATGTTTAGGTCAAGAAAATTGAGCGTTCTGTCTGATTCTGTTTCCATTGTGAATTTTATGTTTTTGTGTAGTGTATTGATAAATGTGAGAAATTGTTGTAGTTGTCTGTCTGTGCCTGTCCATACACAAAATATGTCGTCGACATACCTATACCACAGAAGAACATTTTTTACTAAACTATTTTTAGAATTAAATAAATTATTTTCTACAGAATTCATGAATATATCAGCTAATAGGGGACTGGATGGTTGACCCATAGCTAGTCCATCTTTTTGACAATATATCTTATCTAAATAACATAAATAATTTTGGGTTGTACAAATATTTAATATTTTTAACAATTCGTTTACCAATTTTGAATCAAGATTTTTGGTCATTTCTTTAAATATGTTTTTACAATCTTCGATCGGTACATTGGTAAACAAATTGCTTACATCAAAGGATATTAATTTAGCGTTATTTGGAATGACAGTATATTTTATTTTTTCAACTAACTCTAAGGAATTTTTCACTGTGTATTTTGGTTGAAAGATTTTAAGGTTTTTGACAATAGAAACAAACATTTTACATAATTTAAATGACGGGGAATTACAAGCGCTAACAACTGGTCTAATACTAATGGGGTTTTTGTGAAGTTTGATTAATCCTTGGAATTTTGGGACAGATGGGTTCATTAATATTAATTGCTTTTTAATGTCACTATTAAATACAATATTACAAGAGTTCACTGTATCCTTTACTATTTTTTGAAATTTATTAGTTAAGTCGTTATTTATACACTCAAATATATCACATTTTAAAAAATCACAAATTTTATCATTGTAATCTTTTGTTGGTATGATCACGATGGAGTTTCCTTTATCAGCTCGAGTGAATGTTAGATTCTGATCATTTAGCACTTGTTTTATGATTTTGACCGTCTGTATCTCATGTAAATAAGAATCTTTAATTTTAAACTTTTTTATAAAACTTTTTATTGTCTCTGCACAGGTGTATTTAATCGCATTATTTCCTCTGTACACGGCAGTTTCAGTATCGACAGCTAATATTTCCAAAGATTTTTCTATATTTTTTCTCGGGATATTGTATTTCATTCCTTTTGAGAGGAGGTTTAATTCTTTTTGTTTAAATGTGTGTTGAGATAAGTTAACTACACGATCATAAAACTTTGTAGGAATATTGGAATCGGGATTAGTATGTATATTATTATAAGATTTGTTAACTTTATTATTTTTATTTTTAATGAGTGATTTTAATTTTTTTATCTAATATTTCTTTTTTCTTAAACGCACTTGCACTCCCGTATAACCGAACTTTATCATCGAATAAATCCCATTCTACACTATGTAAAATATTTGTAAGCTCTGTATGAAGATACTTTAAGTAAAGTTTTATATTATTTCTTTTAATGAACATGTCTTTAATTTCGTCCTTAATCCATATTACTTTTGCTTTTTCAATAGATATTGACGCTGTAGCACTTTTTAAGTTTGTAAATATGTTCACATGTTTGGGTATCACTTTGTGTCGTAAACAATTTTGTAAGAAATATATATTTAAAACTGTAAGTCTGTATTTAATGTGGAGTTTTTTGTACACTTTCGCCTTGATTGCCGTACTGGCACTTGATAAGTAATTAAATGTTACGGCGTTTACCTTGTGGAAATCCATTATGAATAAATAATGAAATAAAACAATCAACTTTGTTTTTTTTTTTTTCCACTTATATTTAAGCCACTTGTTTCACTACATGTTTCGGAAACGTCCGTTTCCTTCATCAGGTGAATTAAGACTGAGGTATGTAGGAATGGTTGTCTGGTGTGTGTGTTGTGGATTCGGTAGAAGTGGAGGGGGTATCTAAGTGGTGGGAGATCGGGAACATTGTAAGAAGGGGTGATGTGAAGGGTTGTATTTGATTATTGATTATGTTATTTGTTGTGTTTATGTTTTTATGAATTTCAAGTGTTTCTAAATTATTTTGTTTAAGGCCGTATGTCTGTTTATGTAGGATGTGTATTTTTGTATTGCTGAAAGTGTGGTTATTTTCTATAATGTGATTGGCGTATTCTGAAAAATTGTGATTTGTGAGGCACCTTTTATGTTCTTTGAATCTTTTTTCAATTGATCTGCCTGTCCTTCATATATATGACATCTCACAATCTCCGCATTCTAGTTTATAAATACCACTACAATGTAATTTGTTAGGATTTTTAGATTTACTATTTTTCAATTGTTTTTCGATTGTATTGTCCGTGTAAAAAGCTGGTTTTATATTATTTGGTAGTTTTCTGGTAATGTCGTATGATATTGTATCTATATAAAGTATTTTTCGCCAATTATTGTGTGTCTTTGGTAAAAGAGTTGTATATATATTTTTTTATTATGTTTCTTTGGATTTTTTTATTTAAAATTTTTTGTATTGTATCTATTTTGTAGCCGTTGTTGAGTGCTATTGTTTGTATTGTTTTTAATTCTCTTTGGAAATTTTCTTTGCTTAATGGTATCGATATTAATCTAGTTATCATAGAATGAAATGCTGCCATTTTATGAGATATTGGGTGATGTGAAGATTGGTGTATAATATTGTCTGTAAATGTTGGTTTTCTGTATATATTGAATGAAAATGTGTTATTGCTTGTTCTTTTTATGTTTAGGTCAAGAAAATTGAGCGTTTTGTCTGATTCTGTTTCCATTGTGAATTTTATGTTTTTGTGTAGTGTATTGATAAATGTGAGAAATTGTTGTAGTTGTCTGTCTGTGCCTGTCCATACACAAAATATGTCGTCGACATACCTATACCACAGAAGAACATTTTTTACTAAACTATTTTTAGAATTAAATAAATTATTTTCTACAGAATTCATGAATATATCAGCTAATAGGGGACTGGATGGTTGACCCATAGCTAGTCCATCTTTTTGACAATATATCTTATCTAAATAACAGAAATAATTTTGGGTTGTACAAATGTTTAATATTTTTAACAATTCGTTTACCAATTTTGAATCAAGATTTTTGGTCATTTCTTTAAATATGTTTTTACAATCTTCGATCGGTACATTGATAAACAAATTGCTTACATCAAAGGATATCAATTTAGCGTTATTTGGAATGACAGTATATTTTATTTTTTCAACTAACTCTAAAGAATTTTTCACTGTGTATTTTGGTTGAAAGATTTTAAGGTTTTTGACAATAGAAACAAACATTTTACATAATTTAAATGACGGGGAATTACAAGCGCTAACAACTGGTCTAATACTAATGGGGTTTTTGTGAAGTTTGATTAATCCTTGGAATTTTGGGACAGATGGGTTCATTAATATTAATTGCTTTTTAATGTCACTATTAAATACGATATTACAAGAGTTCACTGTATCCTTTACTATTTTTTGAAATTTATTAGTTAAGTCGTTATTTATACACTCAAATATATCACATTTTAAAAAATCACAAATTTTATCATTGTAATCTTTTGTTGGTATGATCA
>JADDOH010018388.1:0-35559 GCA_016648135.1 Agrypnia vestita
CGTAGAAACCATTACAATAAGTCGTTACACTACATTGAAATTCATAAAATAACAATATAATGAAATACGTGCACCAAATTGCATTTACCTTGCCAATCGAACGTCTCTTTTAGCTGTCACAAAACACACAAACACAACAACGCGTCGGATTAAAAAAAAACGGGGCACTTTTCTTTTCGAAATTTGAATTTGACGTTTGTTTTTCTAATGACAGATCTGTCAGATCTCCCGCGCTTGTACGGGGCGGTGCGTGCACCGCGACTGGCAACACACGTGTGGCCCGCGCCTCTTGCACGTAGCCGGTGCCACCGCAGGCAGGGCCGCTGATTGGCTGGCGGGGACTGCGTTTGTTTTCATCGGGTGACAAAGTATTTTGGAATTTCAACAGTACGCACGATTGGACGTTTTTCAGAACCTTCGCTTTCGAACGCTAGGTCCAATGTAACAGCATGAATGCTTAAAGGTAACCTCAATGAGGCAATTACTTCCCTGTACTAGGTAAATGGAGCTTGTGTAAGAATTAATGGGACAGTCACATAATGGTTCGATAATAAAAAGAAGTGTCAAACAGGGATGCGTAATGTCACCATGGCTTTTCAACTTGTACATAGATAAAGGAGAACTGAAGGAATTAGAAGTAGGAGCCAGAATGGATGGGCTCTCAAGATCATGCCTACTTCAAGCAGACGATGCAGTATTGATGGCTAATAGTGGAGCCGATCTGCAGTGCATGAGGGCTAGAATGTCCGGTGTATGCATGGAGATTGAAATTATGAATGATGAGTTGTGATGTTCGACAGAGACGAAAGAGTGACCAATTGTGATGTAACGATAAGCAATGAACGCTTAGAACAAGTGAACGTGTTTGTGTATTTGGGAAGTATATTTGCAAAGGACGGAAAAGTTGAGAAAAAAGAGTGGTTGCGGGAAACAAAATAAATGGTGCTTTGAATGCAATGGCATTCAAAGCAACGACATAGGCAACGACATAGGTATCTGTCACAAGAAGCAAAATTAGCGATTCATAATAGGGTTCTGGTATTAAAGAGTTAAGGTTGTTATTACGGTCGTTAGACATATTTAACTGTAATTGGTTGCAGATATTTTATACGAACCGTATGTTTTTCCGAGAAACGATTCTCGACGTTTCGTTGAATTATTATTCAACGTCATCAGGAGAACGACCTTTACCCGCGGAGGTAGAGGGCGGACTGATTACTGCTTCCGAGGGCGTAAATTATATGCACTTTGTTGTGGAGTGTTCACTTCTTCTAGGATAGAGTGCAATATGCACTAGTAACGTCGGCGGACTTTACTGCGACGTCTCTCAAAGGTTGAATCAATGTCGTAAGAACAGGGCGCCAAGTACTTGATAGTTTATAACTGTCATCTCTCTAGGGTTCTGGTGTTAACAATGCTAAAATGCGATGGACCAACTCAATTCGAATATCTGCAGCCTGCCTCCAAGGATGAATGAAGTCTACAACTGAGTGAGACGAAAAAAAATAATACCACGGCTCAATAATCATCCATGTACCTACTGTAACTGTGGGCAACTTGAAGTATATGCAGATCTATTGTGGTTGTTATTCAGCAATTCTCTAGGGCGTGGTACAGCGACGAGTGAAGATGTCATCTCAGATCAGCTCGGGTAGTTCATTAAGCCAGCATGTCGTTTCTGAGGAAGAATTGAGTTTAGAAACGGTGGCTCATAATGACTGATTGTCTGCTTCAGAATAATACTATGGACCATTTGTGTTTTCACAGAATGTGACTTTGTTAAACAGCACTGAATAATCGGTAATTTTCGATGTTTAGGTTTCTGGAATCGTCACTGATGTAAGGCATTATTATAACCTTTACTTGGTAAATTAATATAAATCGTTCTGAAAATCAATATATATATATATATATATATATAAAGAAACCCGTGTTTCCCTATCCGCCAAGTTTTCTCCACAACCAGCCACAACCACCCACCGGTGGTTATGGTGGTGAACAGCCCTTGGTGTCACATCGAAAATATGCAAGTTTGGTGGGGGTGGCTATGCGTGGGTGGGAGTGGGTGACGAAAATGTGCTTTCTAGCACATTGTTTTGTTATGGAAAGGCCGCAAATGCTTCAGATTGTTTCAAAATAGGCGCGCCGACTGTGTCGGTGAGTCTAGAAGGTTCCGGAAAAACCTGCTCTAGGAAGCTCTGGAAGGAGAAGGTTCTAGAAAATTCCCGAAAGTTCTATAAGGTTCTAAATGAGTGGCGGAATGTGTCGGTGTGTCTAGAAGGTTTCTGTACCTTCGATAAATTTCTTGAATGTTCTGGAAGGATAATGTTCTAGAAGGTCCGCGAAAGTTCTGTGACGATCCAAACAGTGTACTAAAAATTTACGCGTGCGAAGCCGCGCGGGCACAGCTAGTATATTATAATTTGATCCCTTCTACGTAACCTAATACGTATAACCAACAAAAGGATCATTTTTAGTTATTCTAGTACGTCAGTAGAGTCGTGAATTGATGCCAGAGCTGGATGTGCGTTCTATCCTCTATGCTTGCTACGTCTTGGTAGGTTATTTATTCAATAAAATGTGAAATTACTATTCGTTTTGGAAAATCTTTTCTGCAGCAATTTTGGTGATTACTTTTTAACAGATAATCACAATAAGTGTACAGTGTCCCGATAAGTAACTATCTTAACATTTTAGTTCCACATTTATTCAAGGTATAGGGTGTCTCGGCTAACATCAGTAAGCTTGTGCTCAGATAAAAAATCACCCATGAAAGTCGTCTCAAAATTCGAAATTGCAAATGAAAATATTTTTTTTGTAATTTTTTTTAAACCCCAAACAATTGACTTTACAAAGTACAGAGAGTGCGTGTACGAGAATGAGACTTTGCTCTCGCTTCTCCGAGATTTCGACGGCTCCTACGTATAATATCGTAACCCACAAATCGACGATTTTTAGTTTTTTGTGTATTTCATATGTATTTAATTATATCTTTATTTCCAAGAAAGAAAAAAAAATATTTTGCAATAAATAACGTTTTTTTCGGACGTATTTTATCGTATCTCAAACAATCACACATTTTTTACGAAGTATACTATCGTATGTAACACTTACGATAATTTGCGTTGGAAAATAACATAAGATAATTTTATCGTATGTAACACTTACGATAACATACGTTGTAAAATAACATAAGATAATTATCGTATGTTACACTTACGATAATATGCGTGAGAAAATAACATAAGAAAATTATCGTATGTAACACTTACGTAATTTTACGTCGCATCTTTTCCGAAGTAAAATGTGGTAAGTCATTTATACGATATTTTACGTCGCGTCTTTTCCGAAGTATAATATCGTATGTGCATTTCTACAAAAACCTTTAACAATTTCGACTTTTTTGTGATTATTTATGAAACTACAGTATAAAGTAAAATATTGAAACGAAATTTAAAAAAAATTGGGCAATATTTAGATTTATACCGAACGAAAATATGTTCAAATCCTTCTCCTGTAAAATTGAATTTCGTGGGTTACGATATTATACGTAGGAGCCGTCGATTTGTTATCGGTATGAATTAGTTGGTCATTGCTCTATGTACAAAATGCAATAAATCTTCGCCCTTCGAGGCAAGTCTCACCGTGTTGAGGGCAACTACCCAATTAACCACCGGTCTCCTTTCTAAACGACAAGAAGTTTAATTATCTCGGGTGTATGATTAGTGTCGGCAGTAGCTGCGACACAAATCACATGTCGGAGAGTTCTGTGTCCTGTGCTTGTCAAGATACGGAAAAACAGCGGCATATCTCACTGAAGTCAAACGTGTGCTAAATTTACAGGACAGTAAAGAAAATAATGCAGATTGATGTCTTTGAGACGTTGAATTGGAGGTATAATGAAGACAATAAGTCGCACAAGTGTCTCTGGCTGAGACTTGCCTCAGAGGAGATGTTTCCCCTTGGTCACAATGATCTTCGATCTGAAGAGAAGTATTCTTCTCTTGTTCTTGTGTCACTTTATCATACAAAACTGATCCTTCAAAGGATCTGAAAGGGATATTCCCGTTGTCGTAGATATCACCAAAATGAGTTACAAAGTATTAGTACATCAAGAGATGCTTCTCTTCTCCGCCTTTATCTCGCGTCCGTCTGTCTGTCTGTCTGTCTGTCCCCGTAACTTCGTGTAACGTCCGTAATTTTTTTTTCATAAAAATTGTTTTTTCTCAATTTTTTTTAAAGATTTTTTTTAAAATAAAACAAATACATACTTATTTCTTAAGTGTGTGACATGTAAAAGTACCGTCATTTTTGACGGGTAACATACAGCTAGTTATAAACTTAAACAAATGCAACTTTCCTTCCTCGAGTCTACGTAGATGTCAGGCGAATTAATAATTAATACATAGACAAATAAAATTTAACGGTTCCACACGTAGCCTACAGCGTTGCTCTGACTACAAGTATTAGGCTGATGCTCATGGTTGATTGGTCATTATATAATACTCTGACAGGGTTAGGAAATTAAAATGCCTATTAAATACCACACATATATACTCCACATTATGCCGTACCACTCTATTTCGCGATCTCAACTATCTTTTCGGCGAAACGATTAGTGAAAGGGTATGCTGATAGTGGTTTTTTCGCTTCAAAGCTGGTGATACCAGCGTAGACGCAAGTCAGAAAAAGATGGATCTTCGGATTTCGATCACCGGACCCTGTGAAAGAGGACGAAAGTTGCACTTCCTTGTTATTTGTAGCCATTTATTTTTTCCCACAGCAGTTATATCGTCGGCCCATCTCTTTTGAGATGCCTCTTTTATTCTCCCAAGGTCTCCACTTTCGAACTCTGGGAGTCCATCTTGCATCCTGCCTTGCAACATGCTCTATCCATTGTCATTTCATGATATCCACTACTGATTCTGCGCCTAATTTAATTTCTAATTATATCTCTTAGGTTTACTCCAATCATGGATCTCTCCATGGATCGTTGCGTACATTTGAGCTTTTCTATAATTTTCTTTGTAATGGCCATTGTCCATACGCCATCACTGGCAGTATGCACGATTCAAAGGCTTTTCTTTTTAGGCTAATTGGGATCTCTTTGTTCTCGAAAATATGTTTGAGTTTGCCAAAAGCAGTCCAGCTCATTCCTATATATACGAGTATATACAGTGTAATTTTTAAATTTAAATATGTACATAAGACTATGTGTCAATGATCGACTCCCAACCGTTTGCCTGTGGTTACTCGTGCAGTTTATTGAACAGCAGAAGAAGCAGCGATGTTGGAGAAGGTTGTTGTGGTGGACCACATCAAAGAATGGAGAGGAAGAGGAAGATACGCCTCTGGAACGACCAAGTAGAAAAAGTAAAAGGATAGTTCTTATATCGCGGGATGCCGAAAAATATGAAAGAGATCTTGATCAACAGACGTGATGAATTATTTCCTATATTTAATCTCTTAAATAAGCATTTGGAATTCGCGTTCATTTCATTTGGATGGAAGGGTACGGAAGAGGCCTCTATGCGGCAGTGTAGAGATGAAGATGAGCATTTGATGTTTTCTCTAAATGCTATAATATATCGTTAATTGAAAAGTATTCTAAATATGCCAGAATTTATTAATTACCGTTAGCCGTGGAGTAATTTGACCAGTTTGGACGCTGATACCAGTTTTCAATGTCACCATTCGTATTCCGGACAGCCAAAAAATTAACACTTTTCAACCAATGTGTAATTGTGAATCATAACAACATTCTGTTTACTTCTCGTTCATCTTCGCCTTACTTCTTACGGCTCATTCTTTTCTGATTCACTGTTTATTATTACTGAGGGCTAACGGATTTTGAGCCTGCTACCGGTTGTATCAACTTGAATTATAGTTTGTTTAAAGCCTGCGCGTGATTTTTGACATGTTTTTATTAAATTTTTTCGACTTTTTAGTGTTGGAATGTACAATATTATGCAGGACGCCACAGATTTTTCTGACTGATTCTAAAGTATATCCTTAAGGGGTTTTGTGCAGTCAGCATTTTCAAAAAATTGATTATTTTTTTCGCATGTTCTTGAAGTAAAATGTTTCAAAAATATTCTTTGAAAATATCAATTCTATCCGGTTATTAGTTTTAAAGATATCCAACGATAACTGTAGGGCACGCGGATGACATTAGAGAGCCCGGCTGACTGAAGGCGCGGCTGCTACGGAACGGGGTTTTTACCCGAGTAATTCTAATAATAATGTACGAAATTTCTTTTACAGTTCTACTTTTTGACTTAAAACCCATTAGTCTATCTGAAATTTGATTTAGTTTCAGTATTTCAGTAGCAGTGAAACCGAGTAGAAAAAAGTAATTTACTTAGATTTTGAACAACACTTTTTTGTCGGAAGAAATCAGTCTACTTAAATGTTCTCGATTCTACTAGCATATTCCAGATCTGAGTATTTCTTTAATTCAGTTTAAATCCTACAACGAAAAATGTCAACGAGTTTCGAAATCATATTACCAAGGCGGTGCATCGGTGTTATTTGTGAGTTTAAGGTATAGTAGCATAGTTATTCTTATTGGTACTCTTGCTTGTGCTGGTGTATTATACGATACCATATTTTGGTTCAACTTTTGCACACCGCACATGTTTTGAGGAAACATCAGTTTGTCTAATAACAATTCGTTTAGAAATTAAAACAATGATGGATGTTCTCTTTTTACTTCGTTGCATCATCTCCTCGAAGTGATGTCATCTCTGTCAGCTATATTAGCTTTCAGCAGTTGCCAGGGTCCATGGCATCAGCACTGGAAAGCTATGCGAAGATGCATGGCGTCATATTCAATTAGTTTCATTCATCGCAATGAAAACACTAAAATTAATCTAAATATTGTTGCTCGGGCAGCAGACAAACTGCACCAGACAGCCATGATTTGGAGTTTGGTTGATGGCTGGTTTTATTTTATGTATTTTATTTTGTAAAATATTAAATTATAAAAAAAAAAAAAAAAATTATAAAATCCAGACTGCTGTCCAGAAACACCAAGATATTAGTGTACAAAACGCTTATTAGGCCAGTGCTCACGTACGCAGATGAGACGTGGGTACTAACTAAGAGGAATGAGTGAGCACTGGACGTTTTTGAAAGGAAAATTTTGAGGCGTATCTTCGGACCGGTTCTAGAAAATGGACTTTGGCGCAGACGTTACAACAACGAGCTCTATACTCTATTTAAGGAGCCAAACGTTACAAAATTTATAAAACTGGGAAGACTTCGGTGGCTGGGTCATGTGGAGAGAATGTCCGAGCATCAAGCACCAAAGTCCCTGCTGAACTCAAGGCCAATAGGGCGAAGGAGCTTAGGAAGGCCGAAACTAAGATGGAGTGACAACGTCTTCAAAGATATCTCTGCCTTAGAGCTTCGAAACTGGAGAGAGCTGGCAGTAGACCGAGATGAGTGGAGTAAAATTATTGAGAAGGCCAAGACCCACCAAGGGTTGTAGTGCCAAGAATTATGATTATTTTGTGGATATAAACGGCCATGAAGCCTTTAAATGTAAAAAGAAAGAAAAATCGGTCGAGCGGTACAGATTTGCATTTAGTCATATCGGTCGATTTGAATGGAAAATATATCAGGGGTGAGGAAGTGGCGAAGTGAGAGGGGGGAAAGGTAACCTATATAACCCGCCGGGTCCTAAAGAATAAGTTTACAAAAATTGGGTCATATCGGTCAAACGGTTGATACAGATTTGCATGGAAAATATATCAGCGGGAGGAGTAAAGGGGGATGGGGAAATGTAATTTATATTACCCGTCAGGTTGTAAAGAATAAATATGCAAAATTTGGGTCAGATCGGTCGAACGGTACAGATTTGCATGGAAAATATATCAAGGGATGCGGAGAGGCGGAGGGGAAAGGGGGAGTTATTACCTATGTTGTCAGATCAGTCAAACAGTACAGATTTGCATGGAAAATATATCAGGGGAAGGGGTACGTGTCATCTATGTTACCCATCGGATCCCAAAAAATAAGTTTGCAAAATTTGGGTCAGATCGGTCAAACGGTGTAGATTTGTATAGAGAACAGACAGATAGACTGACATTGAGTTTTATAGGTATTTATTTTGGTACTTTAATCTAAATGGAAACATTGATTTTATTAGAGGCTTTGCAAAACTATAGATCCTGTGTTTCCCCCTACAAACTTATTTTAAACTACTCCTTGACTCGTGCAATGCCGGGTAGGCAACTAGTTTTTAATAAAATTTAAAATGGCTTTCACAGAGTTATAAAGGAAAATTTTGAAAAATTACATAATTTCGATTTTTTTCAAAATATACGTTTAAAAATAAAAGTCATACCTCTTTGATGACCACCTTGCAGTTTTTTTTGCAAAATAAAAAACACAAATATATTTTTAACATATGTGTTTTTGGATATAGTTCAAAAACAATAATCGCAAACAATGAACAAATTAGACAAATATAAAGACGTATAAACACAGGTAATCAATGAATACATTATAATGGGTGTTTTTTTCCATTTTATTTGTACACGTTCTATTCTTCGCTATCCTCCGACTGTAGATTGTCTGTCACTCATGCATCTGAAATATAAACAACATATTAAATTGAATAATTTTAAATCAAATCAGTGGGTGCCCTGTTGGGCCATAAAATATTACATCCACCGTATTCACCGGATATCTCGCCAATAGATCAATCTTATTAATTTAAAATTTATTAGAGACCTAACAGGATAATAGGTAGATGATACTTTAATAATAAAACATTATAAATGAAAACTATGCGCATTATCCCAATTACCAGTGTCTTCGGCACGCTTTAGTAACTTGCATTTAAGTATATTTTACATGTACATTTATGTGTATTGTATATTTAGTGTTTGAATGTAGTGCGATTAGTATTTAATAAATAATTGATTTAATGGACCTATAGGTTCAGGTCATCGTTTAGAAAATGGATGTTGTGTATGAGTGAGTTTTTGAACGATGATAAGGTATCTGCAAGAATATCAGCATCAATGTTAGGGTCAGCAAAATAGATATTATATGTGCGACACAACCTTGTGATGGGGAATAGTAACCAACATTATTAGTGTGCTAGCTTATTATAAAGATCTCCGGGTTTCTTATACGGGGTTTAACATGCAAATTTATATCAGATAGAGAAAGAGAATCAAAAGCTCCGCTGAGAATTTTGTGTAGCACAACGAGATCGGATATTTTCCGTCGGGACTCAAGTTTGTGCGTCTTGAAAAAGGCAAGTCGATATTCGTAGCTGTTACTACTGATCACTTATCTAAGCATTTTGACAACTTCTTATAATAAGCTGCAGTCAAAAGTATATTTCGATAAATTGTTATTTCCAGAACTCTGGAATTTGACGCTACCGAAAAAAATAAACATTGCCATGGAATCAATTGCCAAAAATGTGTTGCTTCTAATGTTGTTTATTTCGATTAAATAAAAGTTAATTATTAGCTGAGACAAATGCATTTGACAGAGTTAGTTAAATTAGTATAAACCACTACCAGATTTTGGGTCTACCGGTTATGTTCACAACACTATACACCACAACCATAGTATTGTTAACCTATCACCAATATTTATCACATGCGTGTTAATCTTGTCGGAGACAAGCATGCACTAACCTGCCTACAGGACGATCAGGAATCTGCAGGGGAGAGGAAGTGAGAGGGAGCGGAGTATAAACTGGGTGTTACAAATCTTTTGTTAAAGTTTAAATAAACTAAGGGCTGTATGGGAAATTGATTTGGTTATTTATTAGAGGTGCTTTACTATTCACCGCTTCCCTAATGTAAAAAATTTCTAAATTATTTAATTTTAAACCTTTTAAACCTTCACCCCTGTTTTTATGTCAATTCTGTGATTATTTTCTAAGAGGTGGTTTGAAAATTCGGAAAAATTGTTGTTATTAATAATAATAATAATATTTGGATAATTTATATAGCGCCGTTTTCGCGAATACTCACCTCAAGGTCGCTTTACACAGAAAAATTATCTTAAAAAACAACTTACTGCTAAAAAAAAAAACTCATTTACTATTACTTATTCACTAGGTGGCATGCAAAAAATGAAATTAAAGTTTAATACTATAATAGTTGGGAGTGCCTGGAGGAATTAGGTGTTTTTGCGGAATGCACAATAGGAGTGGAAAACATTAGCTAGCGTTGTTGTGGTCAGATTTTATAGGTTTTTATAGGATTGTCTAAATAAATGCGTCTTAAGTTGTTTTTTGAACTGTGGTAAGCTATCTGTTTGTCTCAGTTTATTAGGTAGTTTGTTCCATAACTTTGGTCCAGTCACCGCGAAATTAGTTTTGCGAACGCGATTTACTTCAGCTAACCTATTTGTATTAGAGACAACCCATTTGTATTAAGACACCTCATATGTTCTTTGATTTTAGTATTGAAATTCCGAGAATCAAAGAACATATGCTTTAAATATTAATAATATCATGCATTTGAATTTGATGACCATAAAGCGACAAAGTTTGCAATGAAATATCTGTTACATGACGGGGATTAATGAAGGAAAATCTTTTACTAGGCCAAGACCCACCAGGATTTCAAGAGTCCACAGAGAAATGCAATCTAATCCAAAGATGGGATGTTTCTGTTGAAATCAAATGCTGCATTGAGCAAGCTCGTGCAACCTTTATCCGCATGAAAAAGATGTCCTGCACTCACGAATGCGAATGGTCAGATGTTACGCGTTTTCAATATTATTTTTTGGAATGGAAGCATGGACGCTCACCCAAGAATTGACAGGGCGGCTGGATGGACAGAGTTATGAATGATGGTGTTATGATTCGAATGTATAAGGAATAAGAAATAGTTAAATCAATAAAAATTCTAAAAAATCAATATCTCGGACATGTGATGAGACATCCAGAAAAGTATTGCACTTGCACCTCATAATGCAGGGAAATATTACCGGAAGTCGGAGCCCTGGACGAAGTAAAACATCCTGGATGAAAACCTAAGACCGTGGTTTGGCCAGTCTGGCTGCAGATAGGGATCCAGTAAAACAAGTAACGATAACCAACGTCCGTTCTTCTTCTTCTTCATCAGTCTTCGTCTTTCCACTGCTGGATATAGGCCTCTTCCTTCTTTTTCCATTCTTCCCTGTTGTTTGCTAATTGTAGCCGTTTCTTACCCCTCACAACGACTATATCATCGGCCCATCTCTTTTGAGGTCTTCCGATGCCTCTTTATTCTCCCAAGGTCTCCATTTCAGAACTCTGGGATGCCATCTTGTAGCCTTGCAATTTGTCCTGCCCATTACCATTTTAGCTTCGCTACACGATCCATGATATCCACTACTCTAGTTCTGCGCCTAATTTCGTCGTTTCTAAGGCTTACTCCAACCATAGATCGTTTTTCTACACTTTTCTTTGTAAGGGCCATAGTCTCCAATCCATACGTCATCACTGGCAGTATGCATGATTCAAAGGCTTTTTTTTAGGCTAATTGGGATCTCTTTGTTTTCGAAGATATGTTTGAGTTTGCCAAAAGCAGCCCAGCTCGTTCCTATTCGTCTTGGCAATTCTGCTGTTTCGTTATCTTTGTTAATTTTTATCTTGTGTCCTAGGTATTCATCTACTATTTCAATATTATTATCATTGATGACTTTGTTCGCCATTGATGATGAACGCCCGTTGAATGGATAGAACACAAGAAGAAGATAGTGATGTGATGACGACATAACTGTAATTATGAACCGTGCCGTCTGGCTAAATTTTCCATTTCGAGTCCTGAAATAAAGCAATTGTCGGCACAGAGCAGTAACGGACTAACCCACCTTCACAAGTATGTTAGATATGTACTATTTCCACAAGCACGTACTGCTTAAGGTTTGCCCTTCATTTTGGTCATGGAGATCACCTTTACGTCCAAGTGTTGATACGCTACAATGTCAATTAGCATCAGAGTGTTTACCAAAGTGTGTACCGCTCTGCCTGCACAGACACCACCATTCATGTGCTTCGCTGGTTTTGAAATCCTGCCAATTCCATTAGCAACTAGAGACGCGTTCATTTACAATCTCCGGACACAGCTAAAATGATTGTATTGCGTTCTAATATATTATGTACAACGCGTACTGCATCTCTTGGTCGCATTCAGAAAGTCTACTTACTTACATGCTTCATCTACCTACATTCACACATCTTCTTATGCAGGTTCTTCGATTGTTGAAGCTTTTAAGACGACCGTTCTTCAATATTTAGTTCACTCAATCTTTTGTTAACGCTCTCTGTCTCAGTTACTTTCGACATTTGCTTAATATATTTTCATTACCATCCTCTCTCTCCCCGTTCATTACCGAACATCTCAGCGACTTTTTCTTTATTCTCTTCTATTTTGTTTATTCTTCACTCTTTCATGCGTAGATTTTCGACAAAAGCGCCACTATCCAATACACTGCATTTATATAAACGTTTGGCAACTGTTTTTTATGCCAGAGGTGAGATTCTATAATAAAATGAATATATTTTTGATAAAATGCTTCTAAAACATACAAACGTGCTTTTAAAGCAGTTATAAATTTTGGAATATGATTATCTGACAAATTGACTATTTGTCAGATAATCATATTCGAACACATCGTTCTGTATTCTCGTCAAATACTAAATGGCACTCTTATTTCTAATCCCCTCAATCAGTCGTAATATATTACCAAAAATGTGTTACACACACAACAGTATGTGCGCACATACAACAATACACATATATTATTATTTACATCACGATTATAGCTTTGAGAGGTGTAGTCCTCCTTCTCATCAACTATGAATATGGTGCTGATGATACAGTGATAACATCGATCGCAACCATATAGTATCGATATAAGCCTTTAGTCAGAATTTTATGGGGTATTTTGCCGTGTATACATGAGCTTTCTGGCCAGCGTTTCGCATTTCATTGTAGGGTCCATCATCAGCCCTGATATTGAACCCTATACACGTTTACACACGGCAAAATGCCTCGGAAAACTCTAACGAGAAGATTCGTAGTGGCCGTGAAAACCTGAGAACATTAGTACTGATATAATGATCGATATTTCAGTAGTAACATCATTTTGAATTACTGCTTCATACATATATTAAGTCTTCCTGCCTTGTTTATGACGGCTTACTGCCTTACACAATTCTGGCTTACCGCCTTACAACTTTTGGTATACATAATTTGTAGGATTGTTTGTGTGTAGATGGTTCCCACCGGTCCAGAAGAATCCTCTCGTGTGATAGCGTGTGGCGGGTGTTCGGCGAGGAACGGAATGTGTACAGCAGAGACAATAACGGAGCAGACAATAAGTCAGTACAGGGCGCAACTGATACTCACTGTCGAATGTTGCGATTAATTGTAACAATTGACAGGTCGTGGTTACGTACAGGAATATCACTTTCGCGTCGACAGAATGGAGGGTCAGACGGATACGGATAGACCCGCGACGGTTCCCGACCACCACACAGTGAAATAGACCACAAAATACTAACTGGTAGAAACAGTTCTTGTAGTTCCGGCACGCGATGTAGCAGAGCACGTCGCCGAGGTGCGTGACGATGGACACGGCCAGCACGATGGCGATCTTCCTCTTCATGTCGGTGTGGGGGTCCGTCACCGCGGAGCCGGTGTAGGAGTCCACGATGCAGAACATGCAGACGATCTGCGCCACCAGCTCCGCGGCGCCGAAGCAGACCTCCATGAAGGCGGGCGCCGGGGAGCCCACCAGGTAGCCGCTCAGCAGCAGCACGGACACCACGGGGCAGGAGCCGGCCGTGGAGGTCAGGAAAAAGCGCTGCCAGTGGCGCAGGGGCAGCCGCGCCTGGATCACCAGGCACAGGATCGTGATGGAAAGGGCCTGTTGAGGAATACCAGCGGCATGACCAACTGAACAGGCGAATTGGAGAATAAGTGATTTTAGAGAAGAAAATACTTTGAAAGGATTCTAAAAAATGATTCAGTTTTAATATGCACAAAGTGTAGCATTGTGCAATCCGCCATTTTAACTGAAACACCGGTCAGACTGAAACATGCCTCAGTACCCATCACCGTGTCTGAACCGTTGCCATAGACACAATGCGATGTTTACTGAAGCTTGACGTCACGTAGACGAAGTGACAGCTGCGGGCGTTTTTGCGCGAAATTAAAAATATGTAGATGAAATTATTTGCGTAAAAACATAGTTTATTACTGAAATAATGTTATTTTCGGTAATAGTAGACGTGTACCTACAATATAGAATGTTATTTCAAAATCTCTCATCATGCCTATTCTTGTACGCGATTTTAAGCTATTTATATGAGAAACATTATAGAGTGGCCACAGGGCTTACGATCTGTATTATATGGCTTTACTGACTCGTCACATTACACAACGCAATATTCACTGATTCCACAAGGCTTTGATGCTATAAGGCTAACGCCATCTATAGTTGAATATTTGTAATTTCCATTCGTTCATCTAAGTCAACCAGTAAATCTAACGACAATAAACATAGCTTATGAAACTAGAAGTCACTAGATCGAACTTGAATGTATTTTGTTTTAAATCAATTTTCATGTTGAAAAACGACAACTCTTTTCATAAATTTTATTATGTACCTATCTTAATTATAAATAATAAAAAAAATATAATTGAGATAGGTTAATTATTAATTAATAAATGACGAAATTATTAAATAACGAAAATTAATAAATAAAGAAAAAAAAATATAATTAAGATAGGTTATTTATTAATTATTAAGACATTTAAGAATAAATTAAATACTATGTTTTAAACCACTTTATCACTATATATTTGTCAACTAGTTTCGGTTGGACTCAACCTTCTTCAGGACAATTAAATATAGACTAATCTAGTAGTCAAATAATAAAAAAACAAATTAATTTATCTAATAGTCCGATTTTAAAGCTGTTCCCTCTATCTTCAGTTAACCCCTCCCCTTCCCTCCCCCCCACCTAGTTGACACTCTGTCCCTCTCTCTTTTTCTTTCCTCCTTTATAAATTTCTGTACCTAGATTAGTCTATATTTAATTGTCCTGAAGAAGGTTGAGTCCAACCGAAACTAGTTGACAAATATATAGTGAGAAAGTGGTTTAAAACATAGTATTAAATTTATTCTTAAATGTCTTATAATGTCAAGCCACAAAGTGTTTTCTTGCTTTGAAAAATTATTAATTATTAATTAATAAATAACGAAAACGCTGGTGTGCTCTTGAATCGCAGACTTCGGCTAATTCGTCTCAAGAGAAAATTAATTTGGCAATGGTTCTATATGTTTAAATTTAAATCGTGAAATGGCTAATTGATGTAACCTACGCGCGCGTCCCAATCAAATAATGCTTGCACAAATTGTCTTGATTGGTAATCGGCTGAATTGCGCTAGCCTCGTGCGATGGGTCTAATTCTATAATCAATCATTTTATATGAAATGTTTCCACTCGCGGAGATTCAAGAGAACAACATGAATATTGTGGGTTGTACAGTTTTGTACAGTATTGTTGAGATTTTTTTATTTGTTACGTACTATGTATAGGACAGATGTACCCACGAGGTTAAGGTAGAGGGGATAGAACGCCACACTCTTCTGTCTTGACACACTACTTTTGCTTCGTCCACTTTCATACAAATTCTGATGCACGCTATTGGTTGTTGAACTTTCTGATAGGGCTATCTTTCAGTATTTGATTTATCTGGTCGTGCGTGGTCTTCCACGGACGCCTTTATATTATTATTTTCTGACAAATTTCTGCTCATGAAGAAGTAGTCTAACCAGGAAAAAGGCTGAAGACACGGATGGCAATCCTAGAGGGAAGCCAATATTCAGGACTCGGGATATGTTACCAATGTTAAAGTTGCACCAACCTTGTAATTTTTTTTCTCCTACCGTAATAAAGGGTCCTGATACTCCTGATTACATAAATGATGTAAAATTTTGTCGCAAGCAAGTTTAAAGCAGTTACTCCAATTTAAAAATCATAATGATTTCCTTAGTAAGTTTGACAGATCAGCCATTTTATCTATACGATACGCGAACTATAGACAATTATTCAATGTATTTTGAGTATGTCCAAATTTTTCAGAACATAACTGGATTGTTTGTCACAGGGACATCAATAATCAATTATTGTACATTATAGATGTCTCACAGAGACGAATCTGTATTTTTTCAAGGGAGAAGAGAACTCACATGTGAAACGTAGCGCAAAAATTTAATATATATACAACTTCCAAAAAATTAATAGACATGGTATTCTATCATGGGTGGAAATGGCGAACATTACATATGTGTACAGTGATCACCTAAGCCAACCGTATGATAGGTCGTAAGTCCTATGGCCTCCCAAAAAAGACTTCTATACCTACTCTCCCTTGAAAAAATACAGTTTCGTCTCTGTGAGACATCTATAATATACATTAATTAATTATTCAATGATTCAAATACTTATCCATAGATACGTCTAAAAATTCAAAGGAAGATGCTGATTTGTCAACTTACTAAGAAATTGATTGCGATTTTAAAATTGGAATTACTCGTTAGATATTTGCGTGCCGGGTTGTTTTTGACATTTTTTGAATCAGGACACTCATTTTCTATGAATAAAACAGCACAACATATAATTTGTATGGGCATCTATGGCCTGAAGTGTCCAAAATCTATCATTTTTAAACTTAAAATAACTGCTTTTAAACTTGCTTGCGACAAAATTTTACATCATTTATGTAATCAGGACCCTTTAGGGATAAATGCAGATACTGGGTTTGCGAGCTGTCAGATACACGAACCATAGACAATTATTCAATGATTTCCATAGATACGTGCAATATTTCAAGAAAAGGCCTCATTTCTCATACTTACTAACGATTTTTAAAATGGAATTACTCGTTTAATATAAGAGTGCGGCATTATTTTACGACATTTTTGGAATCAGGGCACTCAATTATACCGGAATATTAGTTAATATTAGGTCCTTACATATAAAATTGGCGTTTAGTATGGGAGGAACATAAAGCCGATTTTTTTTATTATAATATATTTATTTAATCAAAGTATGTACCATTGCTATCTATGCACTTTTGCCATCTCATCGGTAGTTCATCGATCCCTTTACTAAAAAAACCATTTGGACGGGAATCAATAAAATCTTTGAAGGCGGTTTGGACTGCCCCATCGGAGTTGAATTTTTTCCTTTGCAAGAAGTTATCCAAATTTCGAAAAAAATGGTAATCTGTTGGGGCAAGGTCCGGAGAGTACGGTGGATGTCTTAGACATTCCAATTGAAGCTCCTCTAATTTGGTAGCCGTCTGTTAAAGAGAAGATATTTGAGATCAAATTTGCCAGTACGGCAAAACGCCAATTTCATATGTAAGGACCTAATATTTCATACAGCTCCCAAACCCACTATATGCATTCCACCCACCCTTTATTATGCTAGGGAAAAAAAAATTAACAAAATCGGTACAACTTTAACATTGGTAACTATACCCCAGGACTCTAATGTAAAAATCATCTATCATAAAAATTTAACTCGTCCATCATAGATACATGCCAGTGTCATACTATATAACGTCTTCCTACCATCTGAGCGGCCCTGAAGAGCGCCGAGTTGGTGCACCAGTAGAGGAAGATCTCTCCGCTTCTCACGACGCTCACAAACTCGCGAGGAGTCGCCCAGTGGTTCATCATCAGCCCTCGACCGCTCCTCCAACCGGATTTCTTTGCCACTAGCCACACAAAACTGTATCAGCTAGAATTACATAAATCTAGCAGCTAAATTGCACATTATTGTCCTCGGAATTGACAAAAACATTATAAAACTAGCGCACAAGAAAATATCAAATGACCGAGCCCAATTTTGACAGTTTGACGTTTTTGTTTTAATTTTTAATTACATTCCATGGAAGCAAAACAACAAAGAGAAGTGACGGAACATTTTAAACGTCTTTAACCACCTAAAATCTATTTCTATATTATTTTTCGACAGACGAAAAAATTTTTTCCAAAATTTTTGAATCGAAAAAATTTTGGATCGATTTTCAACCCTTTTACAATTAATAATCCTCAGTGACTGCATTCAAAACTTTATTTTTATTTTTTACATATAGCTGTCTTTGCTTTTATACCCCACATTTATGAATTTTCATTTTGGTGTGATATTGAATTTTATTTAAAAATAATTAGCGTGGTGGACTTGTAACAAGCTTAATTAGCAAGAGCTTATTAAGGAGTTACACCACTTTGAGAGCCTGAAATTTAAGTAGACATTGGATTATTTTTAATAACGAGATGATAATTTTTTATGATGACTTTTATTTTATTGGAAATTTAAAAAAAATGGCCGCGTCATTTCCACTCCCGTGGAGATCCTCTGCCGTGACTGAATGCAACATTCCCCAGTGCACGTTCGTCCGAGACAGAAAATAAAGTCTTGTACTTATTAAGAAATGAAATATGTATAACGGGACATATCCGATTTTAATGAAATCGTATTTAGTAGAATTGACAGCAGTTTGAATTAAAAAAAAAAAACATTATTTTTTTTTAAATATCGATTGTTTTTAGCAATTGAATTATCGTATTAATAAACTCGTAAGCTTTATCATGGATATTTCATTTATTAATTTATTAATAAGTTCATGACATTCCTTTTTGTATCAGACAAACGTACACCTGGAAAAGTTGCATCTCAGTCACGGCGGAGGAGCCTCAAGGGAATGGGCATGAAGCGGCCATTTTTTTTTCAGAAATTTTACAAACAAAAAAACTATCTAACTCCTCCTTGCAAAAATCTCTCAGTTTGTACCTATATTATAGGCACACAGAATCGTGAAACCTCTTTTGGCGGTACAGTAGTTAATAACTCCTATAGGAAGAGGAAGGAAGGAAGGAAGTTCGTTTATTATTTTTATCAATTTATTAAACCGAATTTGTCTATAATTATAAATAGAACCAGGAAGACATACTCGCCACATGCTTTTCTTCTATTTTTATTCATGTAGATATATAGGATTATCGTGAGGATGGCCCTGTTAAAAGCCGAAACAACCGCAGAACTTGTATGAGAAGATGTATGAATGTGGCCGAAGCAAAAGTGTGGTGTGCCAGAATAGAAGAGTGTGGCGTTCAATCCTCTCTGCCTACCCCTTCGGGGAAACGGTGTGATGGTTAGTTGGTTAGTTAATTAGATATATACAAAAAACATAGCATTTACACACATTTGTACACTGAAATAATGGTCTCAATTTTACATTAAATTATTTAATTAAATTTTTAGTTGTATAATTAATACATTTTCTAATGGTATAAAAATTATATTTAAACATTAAACCTTGCAATGCGATCCGAAACATTGGCAAGAGAGGTCGGCGTAGAAGAAAACCAAAGAAAATTCCTAATGAATCTATGATAAAATTTCATAGATTTTCAGTTAAGCGTTTCATTTTCTGGGATAATCTGCCTTCTGTCTTCGACCTCTTTGGCTGATGTTCAGGATCTTGCAGCAGAAACGCCATAAGCAGCGACACTGCCCCCCCATATAACATTCTTATTAAATTTATTTCTTCAGTGGCGTAACTGCCTGCAACAATTTCAGCGTAGATTTTAAAATCTTATTATAAAGATAAATATTACTTCTTCTAAAACGGCAAAATAATTTTGTGGTGACATTATTAATATAATTAATAAAAATAAACTTTGTTTTCACGACTTTTGTATTGAAAAATATCAACATGTTTCAGAGCCCATGGCCCCTTCGTCAGGATAAAAGAAAAAGTATTAATAGTTAATTGAATATCATAAATAACCAGGTACTTTTTACAAATCGTTATCTTTTAAATTTATTTTCATGTCAAGTAGGTACTTCATTATTATATTTTGACTGTCTATACTTCGATTTTTTGATTTAATTTGTTAGTATACAATTGTATCCTGACGAAGAGACTATGGGATCTGTAGCATGTTGATATTTTTCAATACAAAAGTGGTGAAAGTTAATTAATTTTTATTAATTATATAGATAAATATTGCATTTAAATATTTAATAATTCCGTTATGGACTTCCTAGTCTCACAAGGACGCTAAAAAAATAAAAATTAACCCACCGATGGTACCATTATTAGGAAGTATTAACTTTTAGGTATCAACTAGATAAACCCAATTTAAGCCAGCAATAATAGTAGTTTGTATATTAAATTAAGTATTTTAAAGGCCTACAAGTAAAAAAATGTTGATTCGAAAATATAAATTAGTGTCGATTAAAAAAAAAGTTAAATGAGTTACGTTCACAAGGGACATAAGGAGGACGGTGATTTGTTTTTACGCCACTGAATTTTAATTTCTTACATGCATTAAGTATTATATGATAAAGTAGATTATAAAAATGCTATTTTGTACTATGTTCTCTGCGATAATATAACCAACAGATAACAAAGATAATATACGCTGAAACGCCTTTATAAACTGTCAACAACGTACAGAAATACACATATACCCACTCGAAGCTATGTAAGACTACAGCCAGGATCGTGAGATAAAAAACATATGCCAAATTTAAAAAATCAAAAAAATTTTAATTTTATTTATTTAGTAATTCCTTGAAAAACACGACATATAAAAATCTAAATAATAATGTTTAATTTGTATTATATATTTTTTTGAATTACATTACTTTAGTATTCTTTTTGTGGATAATCTTATCAAGTAGATTATGGATAGGGATGAATTAGACAGGGTGACTGATTGATGATGAGAATGATGTCATTCTTCGTCTCTGCATCTGCTCTTCATGTTCACATATCCTTGGAGTAGTGGATGAGAGACAGCACCGTGTCCATCAGGTAGATGGCTCCTTGGAAGACGCATAAGGAGCCGACAGCAAGACCAACCTGTTGTCAAAATATACAAAATTAGTCAACATGTGATTACAAAATTCGATTCAACAGTCCTTGTACATTAGGGTGTGCCATTTTTTTCAACTTTTTTGGAATTTTCGAATTTGATACTTAAATGTTGCTTTTTAGTGTGTAATTATTGATTAAATACTGCATTTACAGTTTTAATTAAAAATTGTACTTTTAGCTCGCTCAATGAATGACCTTTAAATACATAAATGTCTGAAAGATATATTTGTTACATATTTACATATTGTAATATTATAATTACTCAGCTGTTTTTTTATAAATAATAAACTATAAATTTCTCAGCAATTAATTTTAGGGGTGATAAAGTAACGCTTTATCACCCCTAAAAAATCACTAAAAACACATAATATCAGAATATTTTTTGCTCGTTTACTACCAAAAGTATACTGAAATCGCATTTTATTGCATTTCCTTGTGACTATAAACACAATGCAATTTTTGATAGCTATTACGTTCAAAAACGAAATATTTTTGCCATAGTGACACGACCCAATGTACATGGATTTACAATCTTGGTTAGTTTTAAAAAGGTTAGATTAGGTTACAAGGAATAGTTTGTTAGTCTAGTGGTTAAGACACTTCGTGGTCGCGATTTCAAGCTTCGTTCCAGAACAGCAAGTTAGTCTTATTTTACATAGAACAGCCGCTTAGCTTAGTTTGAAAATAGTAAGAATATTGATGCATACGCATTTAGTATACGCATATTAATTTATTTAAAAAAATATGCATTATATATAGCAATCATTTATTATATTTTAATGATTTTGATTCAATGAAAGACCAGTGATTTCAACAATATTCTGATACAGTTCGATGAAAGTAAAATTATCAGCGTTTGAATTATGAAAATCGATCATAGAACTCGAGATACAGCAGCTGTAACTAAAACGCGTCACAAATTCCAGTAGCTAGCACCTGGGATAACCATGACCACAAACCTATATAACCAGATTCATACTTTTCACTATTCAACAGATTGATACGATTATATATAATGTGCATGTGTGTGTGTGTGTGTGTGTTTGCCAAAGTATGGCTATCTTTGCCGTGTTTGGTTGACTGGACGAGTCAGTACGCAACTGACTTTCAAGATATACGGACGCATGATTGTTTATTAAAAAATACGGTGACCATAATGCATTTGAACTGGAGTTCAAATATATAAAACTTTAACTCTATGAAGAACCAGATTATACTATCTGAACATTTATTCATTGTTGTCCATTTCCTCACAATGAATTAACATTTAAAATATTCGAGGATTTTAAAAAAAATATTTTAATACTTCAAGGTACAATTACTGTAGCGTTTCAAAAACACCCAGTATTAAAAAAATAACATCACAATAGACTTATTGCGACCTATCGGGAATCGAACCAGAAGCCACCGGTATAAGGAGCCAGTGCCACGTCCACTGGACTATGAGGGCTTTAATTTAAAACCTAAATGCCTATACTCACACATCTTGCAAAATAATAATGGGATAAATGTGATTGTGTGTCCCATGATCAAAATGATCAGCAATTGTGATTTAAAGACTAGAAGTTTAATTTCTGGTGCATCGATGATTGTTCGCCAAATTACGTAAATTTTACAATTATATTTGTAATCGCATCACAATCATACCGCGTAAAATAACATCAAAAAAACAACTATCGAAATTTAATCAATAAAGATTGCACAAGATTGTCAATTTAAAGCTTTTACAGGTTTTTTAAAACATTCGTCGAGTCGATACACGCCTTGATCTGTTGGTATCCATACGATATACGACAGGATTAGGGAATGAGATCAATCCCGAACCGAAAAATCGGACGGGATTATCGGGATTGATCAGCATTTTTTTATATTTTGTATGTTTAATTGTGTACGTCTACAGAGCTTTTAGTAAGTACTTAAAACTTACGTTCATGTCACATAAAAAATAATGAATGTAGCTTTGAATAATATTTGCTATATTTTATCAACCTAACATAGTAATAAAAACTACCACTATCCCTGCTATATTGACTGATTGATGCTTAGTAATACGTCTTGATACAAACTGGCCGCTACCCATTAGAATGTGTGCGTGCGTGCTCGGCGCCGTGTACGCACGCACTGTGACGCGCACATTGACATAGAATATGGGGGCACAAGGCGGCGGCAGTAAGGGCCGTGCCTTAGGTGCCATTCGCGCTCGCAGCCGCCGCTTTAGAAAAAAAAAGCCTTTTTTTATGTTTGTGGTGCTTTACTAAAAAGGTGTGTTGATTATCACAAAGACTGTGAGTTTTTAAAAGTCTACGTTGATGTTAATCAGCGTTCTTGCAATTTAAATGCAGAAATTAGGTATACTAATTACTAATTTTAAATTCTAATTTTCGGGTTTCGTGTTTACCTTATGCGTCGGAATCTCAGACGCTACGAGTTAAAAGAAAGGGAGTAAAAATAAATTGACAACCCTAGCGTCAACGCAAGAGTAGGCTAATAACTCGCTGACAGGCCGGAGATAAACTACTGTTCTGGGTATACTGTGGCGATAATTAATAATTAATGTTTTATTAAAATTGCTGATATAAAAATGCAAGGCGTTGTCTTTAATTGCTATTCAGCTCTATAAAACACAAAAGTATTCGGGATCCCGATCCCTAGGGATCACGCGGGATCGTAAATTCTAATCTTGAGGGATCCCGAAAGGGCTATCACGACTCTGGATTGCATTGCCTAGACAGGAAGGCCGTTAGTATCCTTTGACGCATTCTTGATTCATGACGAATATGACAGAATTGCGGTACAGACCTGACGTTCGGTGTAGACGTGCTTGAAGTGCTGCTCGCCCTGGTAGCCGTGCCAGTAGTGCAGGGCGGTTCCTCCCACGGCGATCCACAGGAATATTCCCATGAAGTTCATTATCACCTCCGTCAGCTGTCTGGAAACGGAATAACGATAGTGATGTATTTTAACCGGTGACACCCTAACCGTTATTTGACATTTGTATCTGATTGCGTCGACGATTGGCAACTGATTTTTTGCAGTTCGACGGGCAACCATCGGTACTAGACTACAATTATGTATTGGTTATCAATCATTGATACAATAAGATAAAATCCCAAATAACTGTACCGAAAATGACCGTTTAAAATAACGGTCAAACCATCAGTAAATAAACATTTAATTTATTTATCTTATTAAGGTCTTACACCACCTTGACATTTCCAAAAAAAATCTTTTCTTTTCGCTAAGGTTTTAAAAAAAAATGTCTGAGTTGTAGCAATTTGAAGCTATTGTTATATGCGAATTTTTAAACGAATTTCTTTTTTTTCGTTTTTCAAGCTGTTGGATAAAATATCTCAAAAATTGTAGGTCGATTTTGTTCAAATTTTGCACACATCTTATTAATAAAATTATATACGATGTAACGTACGCTTTTTTTTTAATAAAATGCGCCGTTTCCTTTTGATGTATTTTCGAATTCGGTTTTATAGGAAAAAAAAAGAATTTTTTTCTGAAACAGCCCTGTGTAGAATGCGACCACTATAAATTGGCGTGCGAGGGAGGGCGTCACTGTCGCGTAACAGAAGTTGCCAGGGTGTAAATTTATTATACAATACATAATGTACAGAATGTCCGGTGACCGGAGTCGTAGCCTTTAACAGAAATTTGGTCGGGCAGCACTAAAGAAACCAAGCCGTAATGGCGGCCGTTCTATCTGTCAAACTTTTAATACTTCATTGGCAATTGTTCTTGCACCATCCCGGACTAATTAGGATGTTTTGGACACAATAATTCAGTGTATATTGGTAATCAAGATGTCACAGCTCCCGAGCAAATACAAAATTGTACTGAATGACAGGGCGGGCGCGGGTTTTAGCTCCAAAGTCGCCGCTCGCCAAGTTATTGTGGTCAAGCAATACACCCAAACTTACATACCTACTTTCCCATAAAAAAATATAATTTCGTCTCTTTGAGACATGTCATCTAAAATACATCTTGAAAATGGTTTAGTTCAATGCATTTAAAATATTAGATTGTTTTATTTCACGTAGTTACATCTAGTGTGTCCAGTTCAATTCACTTGATAAATGATGGAGTTCTTGCCGTACTCACTTCTTGCCTTCCGTGGTGCCGAAGCAGTAGCCCACCAGCTGCACCGCCGTGTAGATGAAGTAGCCCACGATGACCCCCGAGGCCACAATCTCCGCGTCAGGGTTCTTCTCCTCGTTGAGGTTCCACGTCCCGCCCACGCCCAGGAACTGGCCGGAGTACCCGGTGCGGTACAGGATCAGGATTATTAAATTCAGCACCTGGAATTAATAACGAGTCGTGAGACTGGAGATCTGTTGATCTGGAGAATCATGTGGAACCACGAGATTTGACTGTGATGATGGTCCAACGTTTTGCAAAAAATAAGTCGCATATCTCCTCAACTCTCACTTACCAAGGGCGCAGGTGAACTTCGACTATCTCGTACCAAAATTCACCAAAACCTTTTCACAAATACTTCACCTCTTCCAAGCTCCAAAAATATTCAACATTCTAAACACAAAACTAAAAACTTGTAGCCATAGTCTCGCATATCTTTCTTCAAAAGTGTAATTCTGGATCCGTGAAAAGGGAAGAAAGTATGTACAAAACCTGTTAAAAGCCAAGATATAACCAAAATTTGTATAGTACTAGTACCTATATGAACATTATTTTAATCTTTTCAACTATTTTTATTTATTTTCTTTTTATTTTATTCAGTTTCCAATTCACATCATTATTTTATTAAATTGTTAAATAATTAATTATTATTATTATTATTTATATAAGTACCTACTGGAAGAGTATTGTCTGCTATAATACAGTAAATTACTAGTGTAGCAGGCAGGGCGTCAATTTAATGTTGTGTTTACTTTGTTGCCAAGACCCTCAGCAACAAAGAAACATGCTTATACAGGGTGCACCAGAGCTAGCAGCAGAAACTTGGCCGGTAGATTCCTGCCTGTGTTATGAGTCTAAAATGTTCAAGCAACCATGGTCTAATATCAATAGTTGTGGAGATATGTAGTATCAAAGTTTACATTTTTTTTTCAATATTTCTGACTTATTTTTTGAAAAATGTTGAACTATCATTACAGTAACTAATATCGATTATGAAAAATTCATTTTATTCAATACAACTTAAATAAAATGATAAAAACCTTGTAAAAAATAACATTTTTCAATTTTTGCAAGGTTTTTATCATTTTATTCGACTTGTATTAAAGCTAATAAATTTTTCATAATCGACATAAGTTATTGTAACGATAGTTCAACTTTTTGCAAAAAATAAGTAAGAAATGTTGAAAAAAAAATGCAAATTTTGATATTGCATATCCCCATAACTATTGATATTAGGCCATGGTTGCTTGAACATTTTAGACTCATAACATAGTCAGGAATCTACCTGCCAAGTTTCTGCTGCTAGCTGCCTGTATAATTTTGAAAACATTATAAAAAGTTGTCACCTATGAATGTGAAATAAATCTATCTATCTAAACTATTGATATTAGGTCATGGTTGCTTTAACAGGGGAGGAATCCACCTTTAAAGTATTATTATTATTATTAGACTAGCTCTGTTACATACACCCTGTATTTTTATTGTAACCAGATATTGTTGGTCTCCCTTCCCAAATTAACATTCCTCCCAATCATGAAATGTTGAGAATGATGAACTCATCGAATTAGTATAATTTAAGCTCCCCGCCCACGCCTTCTGGAGACTCGTCCGGGAAGCTGTGAATCAACTTCTTCACCAGTTTCTAGAAGCTGCTTATTCCTCGGATACGTAATGGGCATTATGAAACAATTAACCGTGCCTAACCATAATTAGGCCTAAATTGGATCAAGTCCAAATATGATATTTGAATAATTGCCGGCAAGACCGGTGTTTACTTGGCTTAGAATGAATGAGGAAGATGTTTGTTGTTTTTCTATGAACGTAGACTCAATGCGGTCGTGTAGGCGCATGTGTGGAAAATCAACGTATTCGGTAGAGTGAAAAATGAAGAAAATTGAAGCCAACTATCTGCAACGTACTGTGCTATTCTGAAAATAGCAATATTTGGATGTCAGATCTTTATCCCAACACTTAATATATGGAAATAAAAATAAATAAATAACGAGACCTAGGTTTACATTGTTAGAGGGAGAAAGATGTGACATTTTTGCCATAATTTTACATCAGGACGCCGTGGGAGAAGAAATTAATAAGCGCATATGAAATAATTTTTTATATAAGCTTTAAATATAGTACTTAGTACTTATTTCATGTAATTTTAGTCGAAAAATGAGAATTATGAGGTTACTTTCGCGGCGGAGGGCAGATGTCAGATCAGACCGGAGAAATCGGATATCGCAAATAAAGTTTTTTTTTTAGAGTGATACGTGAAAATATACAAATTTTCTTATTCAAGTACGATGAACACCGAATACCGACGTCTACCTACGAATCGTTTGTTTTTATCTTAATTTTCGACTATCAAGTGTTGGGATAAAAATCTGACATCCCAATATTGCTATTTTCGGAATAGCACAGTGTCTATAGAATGAGGAAAGGAATGCTGAGAAGATTTGGTAGGATAGTTAAGACAATACAGGTGTAACTAAGTTAGTCCACAATACTTTAAGGTATATTCCTGCCTAATCATGAGCCAAAAATATTGAAAACAAAAATATTGATATGAATAGTTATAGAGATAAGCGACTTCAAAGTTTTTTTTCAATATTTCTTACATATCTTCTGTAAAACGTTTGACTATCATATAAGTAAATAAAATCGAATACAATTAATTCCGATAAATTATAGAAGTCTCACAAAGACGAAGATATTCATATGAGAAACGTGAATGGAAGTCTTTTTACAGAATGACCCAGGGTTTACGATCTGTATGAGCCCGGCTTAACCGACCACTCTGCACAGTTCACCAATTCTTCACAAGTTAATATCATAATTGATGGAACATTTTCGACTCAATTTAGGCAGGAAACTACTTGTAAAGTACTGTGGTGAAGAATCCCTGTTATACCTGCTTATACACCTCATCTGTTTACTTTAAAGGGAATTCACACTTCAATCCCATGTAACGTATTAGTTTTCTTTAAAATTTCTCTACCCGTGATGCCCAAAAAGATATTTGGGATATGTTGGGTATAAAAGCAAAGACAACAATATATAAAAATTTAAAAAAATGTTTTGAATTCAGTCACCGAGGTTTATTAATTCAAGATAAATATTCGATTTTATGTATCTATCTCTTCCAAACTCAAGTTTCTTATAAATTTATAGACTAGAATATAAAATCTCGAATTCAGTAGCTACGCCTTTGCTTTTATACCCAACATATATCGTATGTAGTATATAATAGCAAAGGCAGCAATATTAATAAAAAATGATTGCAGTCATCGAGGATTATAATTTATAATGTACCGAATTCAAGATTTTATAGGAAGCATTGCCTATAAATTTATAGAAAACCTCATTTAGGAAGAGATAGATACATAAAATCTAGAATTCAATACATTGCGTTGAAAACACTTTTTTTTTGTTGATATTTCTGCTTTGCTTTTATACCCTTCATATAATATTCTATTCTACCCTTGTTCGTTCGCTGTCTTACTTTTTTTTATCTTTTCTTGTGATATCCAACATACACACAAGTTTTCTCAGCTCATTGGAACTATGCAACGGTTTCCTTACGCCGAAATAGTAAAAAGGCAATAGACAGCACCACTGCTTGTATTTTCCCCTCCTTTCTCGATGATCTCATCACTCAACACTGCCTTCATTTACCGTTATCCGAGTCACAATTTTGAAACGGTATTGAAATGAAATATTTTATCAAAATATGTTATCTTTCAATTGTCGTTTCAACGATAATCTTATCAGAGTCGGTGTAACGCGAAATATAAATCAATATTTTAACGATATCGAATATTATTTTTGTGTATGCTCATTGTAGACGGGCATATTGACTAAATTATGAAAGCAAGACATTTTGTGATCAAGTGCACAAGAGACTATTGCACACACGACAACGGATTAAAATTACAGAATGACTTAACTTACAAGACAGTTGAACAGACAGATTTAAAAAAGAAATAACATTTTTATTTAAATGTCACAGGCCACCCAGGTCTCTTATATTTAATTAAATTTAAACAAAAAATTGCACACAAGACAGATGCACACATATATTGCATGCAACTGCACACACAGTGCAACAAAATAGTTAGTTTATACGTATGCCGCATCAAAATTTCATTTCCAAATAAGTACAAGTGCCCAAGGGAATGTTGCATCTCAGTCACGGCAGAGGAGCTCCACGGTAATGAACATGACGCGGCAATTTAGTTTTTTTTTTTCAAAATTTTTTCCAAAAATTAAAATTTAATTATTAGTTACCTGCTTGTAAAAATTTACCCAATTTCTACAAAAATTTCGGGTTTCCAGAGTTGTGTTACCCCTTAAACTCAAATGTCCGTCCATAATCGTAACTAGAATCCAATACCCGAATGTACCTAATAGTCATATTTTCATAACAGAAGCGTTTAGCTTAGTTTGAAAATTATTAGAGGCGAAACGTAATGCGTGTTCGCATCTCTATTAAAAAAAAACTAATAATTAATTACTTAATGTAAACATGAAATTCTAAAATAAAAATCTGCCATTGTTGACGGGCTATCACCTCAAAATGATTTTGCATTTATTGAAAAGGATATAATAATTTTATTGATTCTTTACACATGGTATTACGCATGTCGGAAACAGCTGTTTACGTACAGAAAAAAGGGACCCACTACAAACCCAAGGTCGTTCTATGTTCTATGAACAATAGCTCCCATATCGGCCCTACACTTTCGCCACCCATTTTCGGCATTTTTTAATTCTAAAGTGGCCGTACCCACCGCCCCGTTGACACTCGTAGGACTGCGAGCGGGACGGGGAGGCGTCCACACAAAACCTCTTCTCTGCCTCCAAGGCGCGGGGACAAACGACAATTGGAACATACTTAGAATCCATTAAGTGGGAATTGTAACTTACATATGAGTATGTACTAGAAATGCTATAGTTTAAATACAAAATACGCATGCGGAAAGTCCATAGTGTTCATAGTGATAAGCATAAAGATAATAACACAACATGTACATTTACATGCAACTCAGCAGTCAGATTAAATATTATTATCCATAATTATTATCCAGTTATTAGAATATTTTGAGTTTATCCAATTTTTTCAGAACAGTACTGAATTTTTTGTCACAGGGACGTCATTAATCAATCATTCCATCATTACACATATAAAGGATATTGCTAAAAATTCCAATAAAATCAAAAAATCGATGTCTCATTATGACATCTGTGGTCATTTAAGGAGAATGAAGAAGCTTTGGATGCCGGCCGCGCCGAGGATTGTTGCAACACATATACGAAACATGCCGTATAATTAAAAATATATACAACTTAATAGACATGGTATTTTATCATGCGCGGACATGGCGAACGTTACATTGTGTAAAATGATCACTTAAGCCAGCCGTGCGATAGGTCGTAAGTCCTATGAACACCCGAAGACTTCCAAACCTACTTTCCCATAAAAATATAATTTCGTCTCTGGGAGACATCTTTAATATATTGACAGTTATTAGAGTAATGCACTCCCTTCAGGGTGAAATTAAAATAAAATAGCAAGCACAAACATTGAGGGACTCGCCAGTCCTGAGATCCACTGCCGGCAGATACAACCGCGGTAATGATCCTAACTTTTTTTTTTTAAATAGTGATGCGAACACGGAGTACGTATCACATTAATATTCTTACTATTTTCAAACTAAGCTAAACGCTTGTGCTATGAAAATAGGACTAACTTGTTAGTCTGGAGTAAGGTTCGAACCCGCGAGCCTTGGATCACGAGGCGAGTGTCCTAACCACAAGACCAACAAGCTACTCTTAACTAATTATGTTACGTCTATAGAAATTTCGCCATAAGGGAAATCGCTACTTTAGATACACACATTTTAAACAAAATTATTCCGAATAACTTTGTTTGTCACCACTTAATTTTTGGTAAAACCAACCGGTTTCGGAAATAACGTTCCTTCGTCAGGGTATACTTAATACTAATTAAATTTCACAAAATTATGAATAATCATAATTAGCGAGAAGCCCTAGAAATTAAGAAAGCCATAAATAATAATGAATCTATTATAAATAACCAAAAAAATCAAACTTACATTCCTATCTTGAATATGTTCCCTTTCACCCTATCACCTGTATCTTTCGCACCCCCCACTATTTACCCCCATTTGGACACTTAACACTGAAGTATGATTGTTTATAATTTTGTAAAGTTTAATTAGTATTAAGGCGATCGTCTAGCAGAATGAGCAAATTTCACAATTTTTTCTCATATCTTCTCTTGCGTTTTTTATCACATTTTTGTAGGGAAATATCTCATTTTAAAATTTATTCATCAGGTTACATATATTTTAAATACGAATATCTTATTAAAATGTCACATATATAATTTATTAATAAATTACCAAACCTTCGATGTTTTAAGAATGAAGAAAATTGCTCGACTTTATGGGCCTTTTATGACTGAACTGCGTGTTGAGATGTCGTTTTTATTCAATCATATTACAAAGTAAACGATTATCTTAAATTTATTACAATTATAGAAAAATCTGTTAGTTTGTTTACATGCAATTTATGTTTTTAAAAACACTGTTTTTTAAATTATTTTTATTTTTTGTGTGTTTTTTCAATCCTTTTAAAATAGTTTATAACTTTTTTTCTTTAATAAATTAAAGGAATAGACATTATTATTTTAAAATTAATACAAAAAAAATCAAAAAATTATTCTCGATTTCAGATTTTATCTATTTAATCAAGGCACTGCGTATTGTGTCATAAATACGTTGTGTCTTGATTAAATATCTAAAATCAGGAATATCGACAAAGATTTTGATTTTTTTTTGTTTTTATTGTAAAATTATAATATCTATTCTTTTGACTATTGAAGTAAAAAAGTTGTCAGCCATGTAAAAAGAGTTGAAAAAAACCTACAAAAAATAAAATATTTTTAAAAAACAGTATTTTTTAAAACATAAATTGCGTGTAAACAAACTAACAGATTTTGCTATAATTGTAATAAATTTATGATATTATTATATCGTTTAATTTGTAATATTATTGAATAAAAAAGACATCTCAACACGACGTTCAGTCATAAAAGGCCCACCAAGTGGAGCAATTTTCTTCATTTTTAAAACATCGATGGTTTGGTAATTTATTAATCAATTATTTAATTTAGTTTATGACATTTTAATAAGATATTCGTATTTAAAATGTATGTAACCTGATGAATAAATTTTAAAATGAGATATGTCCCTACAAAAGTGTGATAAAAAACGCAAGAGAAGATATGAGAAAAAATTGTGAAATTTGTTCATTCTGCTAGACGATCCCCTTAAGTATGCCCTGACGAAGGAACGTTGTTATATTTCGTTTAATTATATTCATAATGAATAACCACAAAGTAATAGCTGAATACAATAGTATACTAATTATTCCTTGACTATCGAGGACTCCGGGAGCCGTGCTCCCTGGTCACTTCCCTGCCGGGGTCACGCTGCGTGACCCCCAGTCGGCTGTGGACCACTTGACCCCAGGTCGGCAGCTGCCACCTCATCACCAAAGCCGCTCGGATAAAACCATTCATTAACTTCATCATACGCATCTCCCCTGCCGCGCGTTCCTGTCTGCTGTCTGGTGTTGCAGCTAGGCCTTGCGGAGCATCATTAATTTTTTTTTACCAAAACAAACCCTTGTAGGTTTTTACATATGGGGGGTATAAAAGAAAAGGCAGCAATATCCCACTCAGGAAATTTTCAACGAGAATTTTTTTTACATATATGTATACACTAGTACTCCAAGACGCGAAACCTTTCATTTTCCCTGATTTTTCACCGGTCTACGGCTAGTCTTTCTTTTTTGTGTGCAGTTGTCTAGTCACCGAAATTACGGCGTGATATGAAGTTAGTCATTCATTTATTACTCCCTTTATATTACATAACTCGTGGCGTCTGCTTGCTTGCTTGCCGGCTTGCCGTCAAAAAAACTTTGGATCGATTTTCGACCCTTTTCCCGTAATCCAATCGAGCTGAAACTTGGCAAGCAGACTCGTGGCGACGATCAAGAAGATCTATCAAATTTTCTTTAAAAAAAATTAATAATTATAGTATAATTTCGGATTTTTAGAAATTTTATTTATTTTTTCAAATTGGAATCATTATAAAAGTTTGATTAGCAACGGCGGCCCGATAACGTCGCGGAATATTTTCTAAATTTTAATTACTCCGTCGGTATACATAATAGGTACTTCACTACGAATGTCGAAAATCTAAATTGACTGACAAATGTTTTTAGAATTTAATCTCAAAACATCTGACATTTAGAAATATATTACATTACTGTAAGTTTAATGTTATGTTATATGTTTTAATTCGTCTTTAATTGTTGTTATATTTTACAAAGAAAGGGAGTACAATAAAAACTTGGTATTTATGGGTTACTTTTTTTAAATCATCTCTATTCATATATAGGAGTGAGGATTTCGATAGTTTTATTTATATCTGATTTTGAATTTTGCGTAGGTACGTTGGAATTTTTATTATGAGCTGGCAGATATAACGCACGTGCAAAGTAATGTGCATCGGTCTGGTGGTTAACCCTGCGTTGCCTGAATGAATATACGATGCGACGTCACCAAATTCTAAACGCGCCGCCCGTATCGGTAATTCGATGTTATGTGGGTTCGTACAATGGTAGGTAGCTCGCATTCCGGGTTACTCACCAAAAGATAACCATGATGTCGACATTGACGGGCTTGGGGCGAAACCAGCCAAATTCATTTTTAAAAGTGATAAAAATATAAGTTAAGGAGACTACATTATCTAGGGTGATAAGAAAAACATACCCGGATTGCAAAAATATCGGAAAATAATTACATACACATGACTGCCAATTCGAAAAAAATCACCCAATCGCACAGGAAACCTGCGAAATCAGAGAATAAAAAGACTAACCCATAAAAACCAAGTTTTTATTTTACTCCCTTTCTTTGTAAAATATAACAACAATTAAAGACGAATTAAAACATATAACATAACACTAAACTTACAGTAATTTAATATATTTCTAAAATGTCAGATGTATTGAGCTTTGATAAGACACTTCACGCTTTGAAGATTAAATTCTAAAAACATTTGTCAGTCAATTTAGATTTTCGACATTCGTAGTGAAGTACCTATTATGTATACCGATGGAGTAATTCAAATTTAGAAAATATTCCGCGACGTTATCGGGCCGCCGTTGCTAATAATCAAACTTTGGTTGGTGATTCCAAGTTGAAAAAACCATTAAAAATTTGGAAAATCCAAAATTATACTATGATTATTTAATTTTTTACTAAAATTTGAAGTGGTCCACAATTTGAAAAATCTGACATAAACTGAAACTATTTACTGAATAACACAGCAATTAAACGTTGCTAACATTACGAAAATCGAAACACTACAACTTATTCACAAGCTAGCAAATGGCGAAATACAAGATAAGGACATTAAATTACACAAAATACACAAAAATCATCAACACTACAGTAGAACAGCTCAAAACTACCACATAACTCAAGCCAAAAAAAAAACAGGACAATCATGACTAAATTGTAATGGATTAAAATTATACAAAGACCTACCACAACATACCAAACAATTGACTAATAACAATTTCAAAATAGAAGTGACAAAAACGCTAAAACTCAGCCATATATAACAAATGGCTTTGTGTCGTTATTATTATATAATTATATCGAACTGCATATTATGTAAAATGTTATCCATAGACCTTCCAGGTCTCTTATCATATTAAAAAAAAAATAAGTGTGTCAATAAAATCAAAAGTGTTGTTTGTCCCTGTGCACTGTCGCCATGTGTGCAGTTGTAAAATGTGCAATTGTCACTGTGCGCAGTGATCAGGCGGACAGTTGTCAAGTGAACAGTTGTCTTGTATGCAGTTTTCCTTTACACTTCGATACAATTTTTCAATATCAAATAAAAAATTATAGCATAATGTTACAAGTAATATTACCATATTATAACAAAATACAATTAAAAAAAAATAGTATTATTCTATACCCAATGCAACTTTTTAAATCCATAAGAAAAAATATGGATGTAGAAATATTTTTATTAACTGAAAAATACTACTAATGGCGCCATTGCTCAGCACCGATGTAGGTCAGAATTGTCAACCATTTGCAACTCTTCAGATGTAATGGCCTCTTTAATGAACTAAAAAAATGGTCATGTGGTCTAACCTAATTCACATTTTAAACAAAATGTATACTTCTATCCAATTTAATATAGGTATCAGTTTCCTTTCAAATTTGCTCACTACATACAAAGTTAGCCTTAAAAACAAAGGCTTTTATTTAGAAAACACTTTGTATAACTAATTTGTTGAATTATCAACATGTTTTGGGTGTTGATAATTCAAAAAATTAGTTAAACAATAGGTAAATATTTGCAAAAAGGAC